>MEHQ01000605.1:1504925-1515072 GCA_008828725.1 Saccharina japonica
TACGTGGTATCTCGATGAATTGCTGACAGGTGTTTTCGTACCCCTGGATGTGGAATTCCGCAATCGATTCCTTCACCCCATCCGCCAGAAGAAGCTACTCGTATATATCCCCTAGTCTCGCCAAGAAGTGCCACACGCCCAAGCAACAACGCTGCATACCACATCTCGGAGACGCAGCAGGTTGAGTGGTGAGTGACCCCAGGGAAGACGGGAACGGGAACGTAGGTACCGGTATTACTCGTAGGAGTAGCCCCCCGTATATATTCACTGCACTACTGGTAAGGCCAGATCTTATGCAATATTATTTTTTGTGATTGAAAACGGAAGGAAGTCGGATTCTTCACCGGCAACAAATCCCACCACATCGGTATTCGGTTTGCCGTCTTATCCCGATTTTGGTTTTATTCCATGGGGGAACCAAGCAAATCAGAACAGAGAGATTTTGAACTCCACGACGCGAACGAGTGATCTACGCCGGGTTGGGCGATCAACCTTCACCACCAGGTCTTCGAAGACAGGGAACGGACTGGGAACCTCCTGCGGAGCTGCGTAAGGGCTTGTCTAGTCGCTGTGGGCCAGCAAGAAGCTCTCGTTCTCACGGAGCATGAGCTGCTGCTGTAGCGGTCGTAGTCAGAAAAAAACCAATTAGATTGTTTTGATGGTTTGTTTTGGCCATGGCGCAGCTGCTGCCGTGCGGCCACAACACATGCGATGGTGGCCAAGGCGCTAAGGTTGTGTCCCAGCTGTGTACAAGAGTAGCCAAGCACGTACATAGCGCCGTGATCCGTCGTGAGCCCACAGTCTATAACCCAGATACAAGATTGCTTAATGCCTCCGAGGTCTCGTGCAAAAAAAGCGTTTTTTTCAATCACTTTCTGAAATACCACCAAGTGGTTGAAAAAGGGTGACAAAAAAAAAAACATTTGGTCAATTTTTATCATCGATAAAATCAAGGAGGAACATTGTTTCCACCAAACAGGCCCCATAAGACGCGATTTTGATCAAATCTGATCATATTTGGGACCAGATACCCCGAAAACTCCGTAAAGAATAATAAAATCACCAAACTTATACTGCATAAGATCTGGCCTAATACGTACTGCTGCAGGGTCGTTGGCGGTTTTTGTTCGACGAATGGGCACTTTTTATTCGTTACTCCCTGTTTACTGTATTTTGTTTAATAAATTGCCGGATACTACTAGTGGGTTGTTGATACGCCGTACAGTCTTTAGTACATCACGAATCCCACACGAAATATACCACATAGAACAAACGTTCTACGCAGCTCGCAATATTGAGTATCTACTATTCAATCGGTTGAATTCACAGCTGACGAATTGATAATACTTGATTTGATCCTTGCGCTGTGGTCTACTGCTTGCTGCTGCTGTGAGTTGATTATCGCACTTTACAACTGTGAATCTCTGAGCCCCAGTAAGCATGAACTTCAGAAGTCCATAGTTTTCGTAAGATTTCCTTGCCCGCAAACGACACCTTTAAACATGGAAATTCTTCTTTGATATCCAAACGACAGCGAGGTAGTCTTAGCCACTACCAGCGCAAGCCTATGCTACCACCTGGCAAAGGTGTACCAACCAGATACGCGGACAACACTGCCGTGGTATTACCACGCAATAACAAGGTTTCACAAATGCTGCGAGTAGATAATTTCCGTACTCCGCGAACTCAGATTTGAGTCCTGGTGGCCTAAATACTCGAACTACTTGGAGGATGAACAACACTGAAGGGCTAAATACTCCGAGTACTAGGAGTATGAGCACTAATTGTCCTCAAGTACAAGCAATACCCGGAGTACAAACATCTAAACTACTCGGAGTACTCCGAGTATCGAGAGTATTGAACACCGAAATACAACGAGTACACAAAGTACTCGATGCACTTTTTCTCAAAAAGTATCTCATTTTTCTTTGAGGTCATGGAACCATCTGTGAAGTATGAAATGCTATAAACGCAAGTCACAGTCTTCCAGAACCTGGGAGTGATGATGGCCGAGTCATTAAAAATATGGAAATATGCTCCGAATATACCTCACACTCCGAGTATAGTCCAAGTATCGAGTACATTGTGTTCCCCGAGTACTGGGAGTATTATCGTACTGGAGGCCTGTATAGTCGGAGTACTTGAGGTACGAGCAGTACTGAAGGCCTAAATACTGCGAGTACAATAACTACCCGCAGTATCGGACCCCGAAATACTCCGAGTATGGCAGTATCTGCAGTACAGAATCTCGAAATACTCCGAGTACGAGCAGTATTTCGAAGTACATAGAGCCCAGACACTGCCAGTACACGAAATAACTGAAATGTGTTCCCTCCAATACTCCTTACTTTACTCCAAGGTACTCGGAGCATGTGTGCAGTGTTTACCCTTGGTTGGTGCTTGGTGTATTGTATATTTTCACCGCTTCTTCGGTCCTTCGACAATGTATCTCAAATACTTCGTCAGGTAGTTGGCCAAGGGTGCGCTACTATGAATATTAATATAATACGGTATTTTGCGCCGGGGTGTATTATTTACTTCAGCAATACTTTTTACCAGGTGTACGTTAGTAGGAGATAGGTATTGTTGAGTCGTCGTGGACTCCAGGCAGTGTTGACTTCGTGGACAATTCAATCTACGTCCAGCATCGTGGGCTTCGATACTTTCATTAAAACAGAGTGGATGACGTGCGTTGACTTCGTGGCGCATATTAGGTGTGGCGTGTGCTCTCAAAAGCATGTCGTTCTTCCAAAAGGTTTTATAGCTGCTGAGGTATACGGGTGTGTGATGTTTTCTGGCGGTATGTTGCGGGATGGATTTATGGCGGCTTGGGTAGAGCAAGCAGTATATCTATTGGAGAATCGCGTTTCTTGCCGAGTTGTCTTCTCGAAGGCCACGAGTTTTCCCTACGATTATTAATAGCCAAGTTTATTTGCGGTTTTTGTGTGTTTTCAACCGCGCCGAGAAACTACCGTCTCCGTGCAAAGCGTCAACAAACTCACCTCGTGTGGATTAGCTACGAGCCACTGTTATCCCTACTTGAATTTAATCGCTGTCAAGGAAGGTCTTGGAATCGAGTAACTGTTTTGGCGACGTCAGACGCGAAACCCATGTACGATGATTACTACATATCGTGTATAGATGAACGTCCCGATCGTCAGTGGCCGTAGAACTGCCCGCGCAAGCGAACTTCTCAGACGTGCCCGCATAAACTTATGCTGTTTCCACTGAGGTAGCGTGTAGTAACGAAACCCAAAGGTATTCGTTCCGGACAATGCACATATTCTTGGCTTCGACTAACGGCGGCCACCGCCCCGACCCGGACCTCTAACCCTAACCCTAACCCTAACCCTAACCCTAACGAGAGGCATGCCTGCTTGGTGTGCCACCTGGTCGTTGTGCTTGGAAAGGCTCTATTTTCAATGCGGGCACACCTAAGGAAGTCTGTCCGCGCGGGCAGTTTTACGCGAGCCCCCCGATGGTCTATCGATAGAGTTGCCCTCGAATGCTTCTGAGAGTTGGTTTACGTGGCGCGAATCTCACGTGTCCGACGTACGGGATTGTTTTCAATCATACAATGAAAAGGATAATGAACTGCGACCGCCTAATAATAGTGGCATGGGTAGGAGTCATTTTATGTAGGCTCTGAAGGCCGGCAATTACCTCATTTATGGCGCGCCCCTTTGTGCAGGAGCAACCTGAAAATCGTTTTGTGTAGGCTGTTTGTGGTCAATGTCTACCTTGCCCGTCAACCCAGGCCAAGCCAGCCCCAGACATAATCCTAACCCTAACCTTAAAACCGATCCCGAACGCCAACCCTTTGGGGGCCATTAGTTCGACAGGGGCAGCCACGCGGCGCCACCTCGCCTTTTGATGGCGTTTTGCCAAAAAGCAACATGCGGCCTATAAGGCCAGCCTTGCCCATAAAAACCGGCATCCTGCACAAAACGTTTGGCAGGTTGCTCCTGCACATAGTAGACCGCGTCCTCACTTAAAGGTAATTAGTAATGGCATTTAATCGTGTTCGGGGTATTTACAAGATCAGGAGGGCCATACTTGAAGCCCGCCGAGCCAGATGTCATCTGGCTCGGGGATTGATACTACTGCTTCTCTTTTAGGCTTGGTTATATAAGAATGTGAGTAACACGAAGGATTCTTGATAGATACGCCTGCAAGGAGATGCTCTGTGTCCCACCCAGTCCTATTACATAGGCACAATCTGACGCGAGTCAACGAGGGAAGAAAGGCCCGGAGTCTTCCCACGATGAAAATGCAAGGCATTATCCGTGGCGTTAGAGGAGAGAGAAGGACGTAATTTGTAGCCCCGGATCTGAGTTTCTATTCGTATGAAAAGAGAGAAAATAGGGACTTGAACAATGAAATGAGTGAAAAAGCAACTATAAAACAGCTTTTGACGAGTCGCAGCATAATCCAAAGGTTGTGTGCATACTACGAGGAGAAACTATACAAAAAACAAAAACAAAAACGATAGACATCCTCAAATCAAACCAAACAAGGTCACCTCAAATCGTAGATCGCAAGAAGAGCAAACGTGAGCCGCCTGCGTACGGCTGTTTAAATTGTTTGGTCCTTCTGGGTTGGACCAGGGTACCTAACGGGATGTGGCCGCTGCGGGGTCAGAGTGCCAAACACGGAGCTCCCTACACAGTTATTTAGCTAGGATGTGTATAGGGGCGGACTGCTCACTTCTCGTATTGCTTCGCGAGCAAGAACAAGGTTCGCGCGTAGACCCAAGTCAACCCTCAACCCTGTAACCCTAACCCTGACCCAAACTGGCCCCAAAACGTATCAGAAACGGGGCGAGAAACGTGGCTGCGCCGCTTTTGCACCCAGCGAGAAAATTGCGAGAATATTCCGAGCGCGGACCACGATACCGATATGCGAGCCACAAGGAAACAATGTTCAAGAGAGAACCATCCCTTAAAGATACTAGCTAACGGATTGTCTGATGTTCTCACTCGAGCCAAACAGGATCAGAAAAAGGTCTTCACCACCTACTGCGTGTACGTGTGATACGCATACGTAGGCGTTTTTTCTAGTCAGACCCCTCCACCACTTAACAGGGTGAATATAGTAGACAGTTTTGGAGAAAACAATTAGTGAAAACTTGCTCGTGGACGTCGTTGCTCAACGGCTGCCGAAGTCTCGCCGCATAAAGACGTTGACGGCTACGGGCTGGTTCATGCATATCACCCCTAATTTCGCCAGTCACGAATGCCGCATGCAATAGCAACTTCAATGTCACATGTTTAGTACCACACTGACCGCCATAGTGAAAGAGGGTTGCATCCCCAGTGTTTTTGGTCAAGGACCTAGAACTGGCGCTACTGCCGAAAATGTGGCCCGACCAACGACAGGCCTTCAAAGAGGGCAACAATAATAGTCAGGCATCTCAGTAGGGCACAAATGTTTCCCCCAATTTGTTTTTCTAAACGAGCCACTTCCAAGTAGTCCAAGGCAAGCTTGTACAAAGTTGTTTCACGCAGATATTCGAAGATCTGACTGCGTATGCTCGTATTAAGTCCGATTTAACGCCCAAAATCGATTGAGTACTGAAAATAGGTAATTACGAGGCAACGCCTATCTTTGCTCTTTTACCGCAAAAAAGTTCAAATGTCCACGCCGTTTTATGGGGATAGACCCTGAAATTTGGTACCGGGTACACGTGTCTTATGCGCCCTACCCTAGCCTTCACCATAATGTGTGTGTGTGTTTTTGTTTTTTTTCCTGAATTTATGGATCTCTTAGAACCCAAATTTCGCAAAAAAACAAACAAACACACAAACAAACAATAAGTGGAGGAAAAAAAAACAAAAAAAACTAACGGCTCGGATAGATAGGGCGATTCAAAAACGTGTGCCGCATTTCAGGGTGTTTCTCCAACAAACGCCGTGGACACCGGCTACTAAATAAATTTTGGGCGGTATTCTGTAACCAGCCTGCCACTTTCTCCAGTTTCAAATTATTTTATAGTTTTTTTTTTAAACAAAGGGGTGGCAAAACAGTGTCCAGGCTTGAGCAATCAAACCGCACAGAGGATGTTGTCATGGAACAGAGCACAGGCGGTATCAAGGTGCCTGCACCGCCACTACAGCAGCCTGGGAAAATATGACCCACCACCACAGCGTAGGGCGGCAGGGCCCCCCATCGTCTTGAACGAGGGTCGTCGGCTGGTGATGCCGTGGCGAGGAAAACTGTTTCTGGTGAAAGGTGGAATGGGTACTCGTATGTATGTATGAGAGCAAACAAACACCGGCACCCAACCTCAAGCTGGGCGCCCGCGAGGAGGATGTGGCAGAGGCGGGAAGCCACTCGCTGCTAAATCATAGAGTGGCACGTCTGGCCACATGCCCCAACCAATCGTGGCTTGGTGATACTGCTGCTGGGGTGGCGAAAGAAGCACAGCAGCAAAGAGTCGATTTCCTTAATTGATAATTGCCTTTCCGATGACAATGAAAATCGATTGTAGTATATTGTTGTTTTTTTAACGTTGAAATTTGGTTCACAACCAAAATTAAACCTAGCGTATATGTTCCTTAAAGGTAGGTATCGATCCACGAAACAAAAAATGAACCAATCCTTGACAGGCGCGTGAAAGCAAAGATATAGGGGAACTGGCATTGGCGCGAGGTACCTCGCCCGTAAATCCTGATTTTGTTTTATCTTCGATATCTTGAGACTGCCGATACTGATTTCGATTTGTTTCCTTGGTTATCGACAGCTGTCACAACTCACATTATTTTTCAAGACTGTAGATTTTGACTGTGAGGGAAGTACATATATATCTTACAATTCGAAACCAAATATTGTGTTATGTTATTCTCATCGGAAAGGCAATTCCGAATTAGACAAATCCGCTGTTCGCAGGTAGGTGTAATATCACGCAAGCTGGGCAAGACGGGGTGAGGATGTGGAGGATGTGTTGGCGCTGTTCAAGACCGGAAATAAAGCAAAAATTTAAACACGACACATAGCACGCACACAACCTAGACAAATTGGACGACATCAAAAGGAGGAAGGTGACGAAGTTGGAAAACTTTGATAATGGGGGAGAAGCGGAGGGAGAAGGTGGCGGCGAAAGGTGGTGAAGCTCCGTGGTCGACCGGAAGCTCACGGCATTTCGTGCAGTAGTCATAGGTTTCTCTCTGAACTTTGTCGCTTGCCTGGTGCTGCAATACTCGCGTCGATCTTGACTTTTAAAACCCCGGACGAGTCATTCCACGGTAGAGGCTCACATGAGGAGCTCAATATCTCCCCCGGAACATGACTCGGAAACATTCGTTCTCGCAACCCGACTAAACCTTCCAATGCGGTAGTCCAAAAACAAACATACCTGTAAAATAATAATAGTATCCGGTGGTTACTCACGTCAGGAGATCAACCGGTCAGACAATATGGAACCTAAAACTGTTACCCCTACCGTGGGTTTGCTCGACATAAGTACCTCCCCATTCGTGGCAGCAACAGCATGATGATCCACTTTTCTCGTTTCATTTGCATTACAAAACCCTTCAACGTGTACTGCTGTACGTCCGCGTACAACGCGTAAATAGATCAGAAACACCAATACGCAAGGAAATGAAAGTGTAGCGAAAAGAGCCAACAAAGAAAAAGCAAGAGAAAGAGGAAACTGCTGTCATTCTCCTCTACTATTAATATGATACGTATGTACTCGTCTGGGATTTTCGGACTATCGATATCTTCTGAGGCCTCAAGAGGTATCTTTTCCCATTCATGATCAGATATAATATTGTTTCCCTATTTCTCCGGCTCTCTCTTTGCCTTTTTTTGTTTTTGCATCCCATTTATTATCTTCGCCCTTCCGTCTCTCTCCCTCCCTATTAATAGTCGTAACTCAGATCCGGGGTCACAATGTAGGCTCCTCTCCCTACTCCCCCACTACGGTTATTGCCTTGGTTTTTATCGCGCAGAGGGTTCAGCCTTCCCAACGCTCGTCGTTTTTTATCGAATTTTGCTTGGTCAAGCTCTCGCGCTTTCCGCTATAGTCACTTTTGTTTTGTTTGATTACGTATTGTTTAGATTGTTTTGCGAGAAAAAGTTCGTACGAGCATGCACTCGGGGGGGCTCGAACTCTCGATCTTGACTCCCACAGGCATAGTGGTTACCTGCTAGCCTACCGGGGCGATAGGTGTATCGTATCCGGTTTCAAATACCAGGCACTCCTTCTCCCTTCCTGCTGTAGTAAGGGTCACCACTTGTATCGCCTGGGAGGGTTCAGCAAACAATACCTTCGCCGCCTCTCTATCTCGTCCAAATGTGCCACCCTGTGTGAAAAACATTTTAAGGCCGTCAAAGTGTTTACAAGCAAACGTTTTTTGTTATTTTTGTTTTAACTTCCCCAAGAGTATTTGCTTGCGTGGTTTACCGACATACAATTGTCACCCGGGGGTGCCGGTGGGTGGGTGTGTCGTTCACGTACAACCGATGCTTTTAGAAATCGCGGCGTTCAGTGCACCCGGCGACCGTGCCGACTCTTCATGCTGGATAAATTAAATCTCTATGATGACGAAAGCACGCCCCAGAGATTCACAGTTGTAAAGTGCGATAATCAACTCACAGCAGCAGCAAGCAGTAGACCACAGCGCAAGGATCAAATCAAGTATTATCAATTCGTCAGCTGTGAATTCAACCGATTGAATAGTAGATACTCAATATTGCGAGCTGCGTAGAACGTTTGTTCTATGTGGTATATTTCGTGTGGGATTCGTGATGTACTAAAGACTGTACGGCGTATCAACAACCCACTAGTAGTATCCGGCAATTTATTAAACAAAATACAGTAAACAGGGAGTAACGAATAAAAAGTGCCCATTCGTCGAACAAAAACCGCCAACGACCCTGCAGCAGTACGTATTAGGCCAGATCTTATGCAGTATAAGTTTGGTGATTTTATTATTCTTTACGGAGTTTTCGGGGTATCTGGTCCCAAATATGATCAGATTTGATCAAAATCGCGTCTTATGGGGCCTGTTTGGTGGAAACAATGTTCCTCCTTGATTTTATCGATGATAAAAATTGACCAAATGTTTTTTTTTTTGTCACCCTTTTTCAACCACTTGGTGGTATTTCAGAAAGTGATTGAAAAAAACGCTTTTTTTGCACGAGACCTCGGAGGCATTAAGCAATCTTGTATCTGGGTTATAGACTGTGGGCTCACGACGGATCACGGCGCTATGTACGTGCTTGGCTACTCGTGTACACAGCTGGGACACAACAATCGTGCATCGACCACCAGGGAGAGGGAAAGTATTAGCGCCTTGGCCACCATCGCATGTGTTGTGGCCGCACGGCAGCAGCTGCGCCATGGCCAAAACAAACCATCAAAACAATCTAATTGGTTTTTTTCTGACTACGACCGCTACAGCAGCAGCTCATGCTCCGTGAGAACGAGAGCTTCTTGCTGGCCCACAGCGACTAGACAAGCCCTTACGCAGCTCCGCAGGAGGTTCCCAGTCCGTTCCCTGTCTTCGAAGACCTGGTGGTGAAGGTTGATCGCCCAACCCGGCGTAGATCACTCGTTCGCGTCGTGGAGTTCAAAATCTCTCTGTTCTGATTTGCTTGGTTCCCCCATGGAATAAAACCAAAATCGGGATAAGACGGCAAACCGAATACCGATGTGGTGGGATTTGTTGCCGGTGAAGAATCCGACTTCCTTCCGTTTTCAATCACAAAAAATAATATTGCATAAGATCTGGCCTTACCAGTAGTGCAGTGAATATATACGGGGGGCTACTCCTACGAGTAATACCGGTACCTACGTTCCCGTTCCCGTCTTCCCTGGGGTCACTCACCACTCAACCTGCTGCGTCTCCGAGATGTGGTATGCAGCGTTGTTGCTTGGGCGTGTGGCACTTCTTGGCGAGACTAGGGGATATATACGAGTAGCTTCTTCTGGCGGATGGGGTGAAGGAATCGATTGCGGAATTCCACATCCAGGGGTACGAAAACACCTGTCAGCAATTCATCGAGATACCACGTAAGTCTTTACTGCCGTCTCTACAGTCGAAATTCTTCATTTTGTACCTGTCAACCCCGCAGAAAGTGAGATGGATTTCACTGACAACTACTGAAACTACTGAAACTACAGAAGTACGCATGATATATA
>MEHQ01002331.1:0-34142 GCA_008828725.1 Saccharina japonica
GTATTTATTATTGAGTCGTCGACCGAGCGTCGCCGGCTTGCACGGTTACGTACGTCCTGTAATTTTCCGCCAACGTACTCTTCGTTCGTGGTAGAAATCACCCATGACTTCGGCTAATTACTTCCCCCACTCCACCCAACTGACGCTTCGCCCCGTGTGCCTTGGCCGCTTCACGGATTCCGTAGCTGTTTTCGATGGCAACGATGCCGGTCCCCTTTTTTTCTGATCCCATGTATTATCTTCGCACTTCCGTCTTTCCCTCCCTAGTCGTAACTCAGATCCGGGGTCACAAAGTAGGCTCCTCTCCCTCCTCCCCCACTACGGTTCTTGCCTTGGTTTTTATCGCGCAGAGGGTTCAGCATTCCCAACGCTCGTCGACTTTCATCGAATTTTGCAACTCACGCTCTCGCGCTTTCGGCTAGTCAAGATTTGTTTTTTTGGAGAAAAAGTCCCTACGAGCATGCACTCGGGGGGGCTCGAACTCACGATCTTGACTTCCACAGGCCTCGTGGTTACCTGCTAGCCTACCGGGGGGACCGGCTACCCTGCAAGACGTTGAAGGCGATGGCGCCTTGACGTACCATTCGCTTTAGGTGTAGGCAGTCGGTGGTGGGCGAGCTTTAGCTGGTTCCTTCCCCTTTTGCAGAATTAATTAATTAAAAGCACCTCCATATTCTTCTCCCTCTTTCGCTAAATTAATTAATTGTACCCCCCCCATACCACGAACAACCTATGCTTTCATACACATCTTACCACTTGAGTTTCACCACGCCCACCTATATGAGGCTATCGTGGGGTTGACAGTACGAGGCGGAGTATGAGCATATAAACAAAAACGACCTCATACAACCGTATCACAACAAATACGTATTTATCTTTCCCTATATCTTCAATTTCAGGCAGCTCTCTTTGCGGGGTGTTGTAGTTCCTTCCCGTCAAGGATGTACTTCCCGCCGGAAGTTACCTTTTCGTCCCGTCAGGAATGTGCGCCGCTTACACCGTCCCTTTTCGCCATGAAATATTTCCCACCGAACGTGTACGCGTTTTGCATCTTACCGCCGAGAAAGAGTCTCGCATGTTTTTTGTCCCATCCGATTCCGTCGAGAGGTATGGTCTCAAGATTCCCACTCCATCTCATCTTGCCCTAGATGTACTCACTCTCCGGATATTAAAAAAAAACGGCCATCCCGTTCCAAGATGATGCGTTGTCAGTATACCGGTAGTATTGGACCTACTGTACGTAGGGTTCCCGACGGACGTCTGGGCAACGAGCGCGCTGACTCCTGTTCCCGTATACCAAAACGCCTTCTCCGCAATAACTTCCCGTGCTCCTATACATATTTAACCATACCCTTCACAGGTCTTCCTGGGTAGTATCGAAGCAAGGAGACAAGTGGACATCACCAAACACGTGCATGTGCCGGATTCATGTACTACTGTTACCAGCAAGTGCACCCGCCACAGCAGTACTGTAGTCACCCGTAAGCTCGTATTGAGAAACCATGTGCAACGTACATAAAATCAAAGCAAAACTACGTGCCGAGGTCAACGTTCAGTTAATAGCAGTTGCTGCAGCCGTGCTGGAAGGGCCCAGTTTCGGACGCTGCGTTAACCGATACTGGAGAAACCTGAGGCCGCCCCAGTCGCACCGTATAGTGCTTAATGCATCCTAGACGTCGTGTGTGGGCTCGTCTTTATCTTCCCAGCTTGGCATAGAAATTGAGGATACAACAACTAACGCGAAGGCAGTCCTCCGTCAACCGTTTGGTAGAATGTACGGGCATTGGATTCTGTCGACCGCTGAACCTCCCCAAAGCAATGCCACCAATCAGCAATAGCAGCGTTCATCTCCAACTGCTCATCCGAGCTGACTTCTCCTGAAGATGCTGCCGCTCGGGAGTTCAGAGTTATCCGGTCTTGCTCCGTCTGATTTTCCCATATCATAACTTTAACGTTAGTCGAGACCGCTGCAGCGGCCTCCGAGAAGCTGCTTTCGCTCCCCACAACCACGTCGGCGGTTGCTAAGCAGTCGAACGTCTCGAACATCGACGTTTTCAGGAGGATTTTCTGTCGCGGAAAGCAACGACGGCGGTTTTGGTTGTTGATGTCCGCTAATTGTATAAATACCGAAAACACGCTAAAGGGTCCGGGTCGCCATGTCTATCTGGAGTGATCGACACTTGAATAACCCTGCTAACTTGGGGGTGGGACGAGTGTGGTTTTGAGGGAAACGTGGCAAGTACGATACATGTATGCCATGGCCATGAACTCATTTATGTAGCGATCGATAACTACCGTAGTAGTAAACAACGCTGTTAACTTCGTGGTGGGACGAACGGTCGTCAGTACAGCAACCTCCACAATCACGATTCTGTACCGACAAGTCCTCACATTCGTCTGGCGCGTGAGAGCAATTAAGTACGTACGAACAATACACTAAGTAATTAGTTTTTGACGAACTTATCCTCCCGTAGTCAGCATGATAATTCGAGTTGGCTAGCCTTTCTAAGGTTGTTCTGTCTCTTACCTGGCTGCAATTAAGCCCAATATCCAAACAGGACTCGTGCCCAATATCCCAAGTGACTGCATTACCGTGCTCGTCTGGCAGTTGCAGTCCTTTCAACGCCGTGGGCCCTTCGCTAAAGACCAACACGGACACATGCGCGGCAGGGTCAATAACAGCGATCCCCCGAAGAACTGAATTGACAGCCGCTGAGAAATATCTGTGCGGGATACTTCTAGCCCCGTTGTGAAACTGTATCATGTCTCCTCGTCTCACATGCACCGCAAGTACCCATGGCCTCTTTCGTTCAGGTTGGTACCCCGTTGCCTCCGACACAACAGATTCCGGCGGCGCATGATGGCCCTCTGTCATAAAGGCATGACACCGCCCGCGCTTTTGAGGGACGCTCCAGTATATGGTCCGCAAGGCTTGCCGGACATAAAGGCATACCCGGGTGTCTGAATTAGGCTTTGGGACTGTTTTTCCCCAATCTTTAATTTTGTGCACGCTCATCGCATCCGCCTTGTAGATCACGAAGGTGCGATTTTCCTGTTCGCGAAACCAACCATCATGGTCTCCTTCAGGAAAGGGCACACTCTGGTTGGTTGCCCTTTCGAAAGCTTCTGGGTCCTGGATCACCATCAGCGGGTTGTTTGTGAGGCCCATCCAATCGCCGAATTCGCCCGTACCGTGGCCGGCGAGGAGCGGCCCAACAAAAACTGGTTCTAGGTCGAACGAAATCGCACGATTCAATCCCCAAGCAACCCTCATGAGGTTCGCACCGATCCCTTCTTTCGCGCGCAAATTGTTGAACACAAGATAGCGGTTGTGGGTCTTGCCTGACCACAATCGGCACGCCCCTTGCCATTCCTCGCGATGGGCGCATCGTGGTGACGGGAACGTTGCGTTAGTGGGCACATATTGTGCTGCTTCAGGTAGTTGATCGGCTATGTTAATTTGCAGCTGGGGTGGCTCGCGCTTGTGACGTGATGGGCTAACCACCTGCCCGCGTTCACCTGTTAATGGAGGCGTTAACACCACGGACACAACGGGGTTGCGGGAGAGGTGGTCGAGCCTTGCGTCAGTTGGATACAAAACTAGGTATATGTTTGGTGCAAGTGTTCAAAACTGCGACTCCGTGGCTGTTTCAACCCATTTCTCTTTACATACGGTTAGGGTTGCTTCCTCTTTTGATATTGATCATGTCTGTAATATAACGCCATGTGGTAGAGGCCCGAAACGACCGAAATATGTACAAAGTCCCCTCCAACGCACGCGGCTAACTTGGGATAGTAAACCGAAGTTACGTATAATTGTAATAGAGTCAACGGTCCGCCGAGGAAGTGTCAAAATTCCTGAAGAGCTTCATGAATATTGCAACCCAGTGTTGAAAGATATTCACTGCTGGCTTCGTCGAATTTGGCGAGTCAAACAACAACGCATAGTCACAATTTTACCAGTTTACGTGATACCTTCGGTTTCTCGACACGCCCCTTGTTGTAACGCCTTTGCGTGTATCCCGTTGACCACAACTAGAAAAGCGCGAGCACAACATAATTATTGTTTCAGGCCCAGTCATCCTGCGGATGCCCATTACTTATCTGAACATGTTTTATTACGTTTCGACAATCTTGAAGATTTCGAATATGACTGCACCCGCTGCTTGTATATTTGGAAGGGAGCTTCCTTGGAAACCCGTCTGGTCTGCTGTATGAGGGGTTTACCCTGGACGACAAGGAACAGTCAGATCCTCACAGCATACCAACCCATGCTTGCAGGCCGTACCATAGGTTATCCGCTGCGTGCTTGTGTCTGCGTATATTCACCGTAGCTCACAAAGTACAAAGATCGTCCTCATACATACTGGTATATATAATATACAAGCGCAAAAATCGGCGCGCTTCGCGCGCCGTATTTTTTCTTATTGGCCAAGCGAAGGCTGTGTATGGCGATCCATGTGGAATGACAACCACTGCTAAACCAAGTAGGTTTAATACATCGGGTTTAACGAACTTGCTGAATCTCCTTGCTCCCATTGGTGAGGAACGCTGGCTTCACGAACTTCATCCCACAAAGCCAATCAGCTATGACCCAGTGGTGTTTGGATTTCCACACCGCAAAAGGCGGTATCGACTTGGGGGATCACCGTTATAATCCGTCGGAGTTTTAGATGTGCGGACATATTCATGGTCCGGGGATAACACTTTACCCTCCCCGGGTGGAGCTGGTTCCACAAACCTCAGCCATCCAGTGATGGAACCAGTGGGGTTGAGGTTTCCAAACCGTGCAGGGCGGTATCGGCCCTACGGATCACATATTTCATACCCGATTTGTCCGCGTGGAAATGTATGAAAGGATTAATTATCTGGCGGTAGGATATTATTCTCCCCGCGTGCGGCATACCCTCAAAGATACCCCAGCCAGTCAATGATAGAGTCAGTGGGGTTGGGGTTTCCACACCGTGCGTGGCCGTGTCGACCCGGGGGACCTCGGTTTTCCCCCCCGTTTTTTTGAAGTTGTAGACGTATGAAGGGATTTCCGAACCGGGTATGGGGCGGTTTCGTCCCCGGGTGGCGCTGGCTATACTTCCGAGCCCCAGTCAATCAGCGATCGGCCGGTCGGGCTGGGGTTTCCACACCGTGTGGGGCGGTTTTGAGCCGGGGGGTCGTTTTTTCGTCCCCGGGTGGTCGGAGTTGTAGAGATACGGAGGCATTTCCGAACCGGGGGTTGGGACCTATCGTCCTCGGGTGAGGAGTTGTGGATGCATGGCGCGATTTCCGATCCAGGGACGATACTCTGTCGTCCTTGGGTGGTTTTGGCTTTGTATACGAGCCCCAGCCAATCAGCGATCGGCCGGTGTGGCTGGGGTTTCCACACCGTGGCCGGCGGTACCAACCCGGAAGATCTCGGTTTTCGTCCCCGGGATGTTGAAGTTGTATATGTATGGAGGGATTTCTGAACCGGGGACCGGGCGGTTTCGTCCCCGGGTGGAGCTGGCTTTATTTTCGAGCCCCAGCCAATCAGCGATCGGCCGGTCGGGCTGGGGTTTCCACACCTTGCGGGGCGGTATCGACCCGGGAGGTCGTTTTTTCGTCCCCTGGTGGTCGGAGTTGTAGGTATACGTAGGCATTTCCAAACCGGGGATGGAAACCAATCGTCCCCGGGTGAGGAGTTGTGGATTTATGTCGGAATTTCCGATCTGGGGATGATACCCTATCTTCGATCTCCAGCCAATCAGCGATCGGCCGTCGTGGATGGGGTTTCCACACCGTGCGCGGCAGTGTCGAACCGGGAGATCTCGGTTTTCGTCCCCGGGCTGTTGGATTTGTAGATGTATGGAAGAATTTATGATCCGAGGATGGTTTTTTATCGTCCCCGGGTGGCGCTGGCTTTATGTTTGAGCCCCAGCCAATCAGCGATCGGCCGGTCGGGCTGGGGTTTCCACACCGTGCGTGGCGGTTTAGAGCCGGGGGACCATTTTTTTCGTACCCGGGTGGTCGGAGGTGTAGAGATACGGAGGCATTTCCAAACCGGGGATGGGGACCAATCGTCCCCGGGTGAGGGGTTGTGGATTTATGGTGGGATTTCCGATCCGGGGATGATACTCTGTCGTCCCCGGGTGGCTCTGGCTTTGTATACGAGCCCCAGCCAATCAGCGATCGGCCGGTGTGGCTGGGGTTTCCACACCATGCCAGGCGATGTCGACCCGGGGGACCTCGGTTTTCGTCCCCGGGCTGTTGGAGTTGTAGATGTATGGAAGGATTTCCGAATCGGGGATGGGGCCGTATCGTCCCCGGGTGGCGCTGGCTTTATTTTCGAGCCCCAGCCAATCAGCGATCGGACGGTGGGGCTGGGGTTTCCACACCGTGCGTGGCGGTTTCGAGCCGGTGGATAAATATTTCCGTCCCCGGGTGGTTGGAGTTGTAGAGATACGGAGGGATTTCCGAACCGGGGATGGGGACCAATCGTCCCCGGGTGCGGCGGGACTGGGGGGTTCCCCCGAGGGACAACTCCCGCCGCGCGCGCCTCGTCGCCTGATTGGCCGAGGGCGGGCTGGGGGCCCCCCTCGACCAATGGGCGTCGGGCTCGGAAAACGCAGGGATGAAATGTAATCCTTATTATAGTATATATGGATACGTGGTATGATGATAACGTCTGCATACCGTTTTGCCGACCGAGTGCCACCTGGTCTGGATCCTGTGCATACATAACCGATCTAGGATACCAGAGGCCCAAAACCAAACGACGGCCAGAACACACGTTCTACGTGATGCAGGTACGTGATGCCTCTAGTTATCTGCCTCATCTCAGTGTTGAAGTTTCTCCGTACGTGCATCCTGTTCACCGTCTATTAATAGTTATACCATACCTAACAATATAAAAAAGCTCGTTAACGAATAGCACTTTTGAATCGAATGCATATATCCATTATATATAGACAGCGTGATGCCCAAATAATTACTTCAAAATAGAGTTGTCGTTCATATCAACTTGTGTTTTTAATATCTCTCACACCCTCGAAAATCACCTTTTGTAAGCTTCCTCGTGCAACCGTCGAAGATCCTATCAGAGGAATCGAAAGTGTTTGTTGACTGTTTTCAACACATCAGCTGTCAAATGCTTTTTTATCAGATACCTGGTCGGCGCCCGCCACATACCATCGGCCGAGGTGTGAGAACTGTGATACTAGGGTGGGTCGGAGACCCTAACCAGCGCGATCCGTTGAGGGTTCATGACACACTCGTTGGGTTTGTCGATCGATGTCAAACTTTAAAAATGGTATATTTCTTGTATGATATCAACTACCTGGTACGTATGATATCAGTACAGGGATCGAGAGTTCTTGTTGTCTGTCGTCAACACATCAGTTTCCCTATGTTTTTCATCGGACGCCTGGTCGGCGCCCTCCATATATCATCGACCGAGGTGTGTGATACTAGGGTGGGTCGGACCCCTAACCAGCGCGATCCGTTTAGAGTTCATGACGCAGTCGTTGGTGAAAAAAATCAAATGGCCTATTTCTTGTATGATATCAACTAAGTATGATGTCAGAGGGATCGAAAGTGTTTATCGTCTGTTTTCAACACATCAGCTGTCAGTTGTTCTTTTATCAGATGCCTGGTTGGCGCCCGCCACATATCATCGATCAAGGCGTGAGAACTCTAGGGTGGGTCGGAGACCCTAACCAGCGCGATTCGTTGAGAGCTCATGGCACACTCGTTGGGTTTGTCAATCGATGCCAAACTTAAAAAATGGTAGAATTATTGTATGATATCAACTACCTGGTACGTATGATACCATACAGGAATCGAAAGTCCTTGTCGTCTGTTGTCCACACATCAGTTTTCCTGTGTTTTTTCATCAGACGCCTGGTCGGCGCCCTCCATCTATCATCGACCGAGGTGTGAGAATTGTGATACCAGGGTGGGTCGGACCCCTTACCAGCGCGATCCGTTCAGAGTTCATGACGCAGTCGTTGGGTTTGTTGATCGATGTCAAGCTGGAAAATTGTCTATTCCTTGTATTATATGAAATACCTGATACGTACGTATGATATCAACTACGTACGTATGGTACCATAGAGCTGATGAGGCGAAGCCCAATCGTAGTATTTGACGAATGGATGTGTTGTCTGGTATATGCGACACGAATAGACCCATAGACCCACGTACGTACGAATACATTGTGTGCGGATCGGTGCTCTAGAAGGTAGAGAATCGCTATATGGTGAGTCGTATCGTATACGCACCTGGCGATGGTATACTGATGGTGTATCACACCGTCGAGCTCTATCATAGAGTTGATGACACGAGTCCCCCGTCGTAGAAGCTGTGTTTTCTGGTACAGTACGAGTCGTATGTACGACGAGTACCGTAGTTAAGTTTCGACGAATCGATTGATAACATGTAGAGGTTGTGCCGCTCTATCTATGGATTTGAAAGTGACAATATCCACACGATAAGTACGAGTGGCATCGACGGGAGACACCAGGTATCGGTCAGCGCATCGAACGCCGAAACACAACACACCATACACCCATACACTAAAGCATTCACGAGGTATACCAGGTACCAGGACTCGTATACTGCCAGGTATGTGTATACGAGTATATATAAGACAGCCATCGTACACCCACCCACACCATAGCTTCTGCGAGAGCATGGTCGCGTCGACATCGACACCTGGCAATCTGGCAGCTGGGACCATGAGTATATGCGTAACACAACAACAGCACTCGTACACCCCCCCACACGATAGCTTCCGCGGGAGCATGTTCGCGTCGACATTGATACCTGGCAACCTGGTAGTTGGGACCATAAGCATGCGACTCCACGGCTAGTCGAGCATCCTCTAATACCTTAGTCAGCAGTAGTGGTAGTAGTTACAGCAGCAGTTAATACGTGTTCAAGTTTTCACCGCATGCGCCACTTGATAATACCGCCCCCCACCATTGCAGTGTGCGTTTTGGTCTGTCTGGTGCTACGAGTACTCACGACGGATGCTGATTGTACGAGTATGCATATATGATATGTTGTATGAATACGTATGGCCTTCCTTTCGCTGCATCGAACACGGCTGCGTGGAAGGTATACATATCTGATTTGCTGTAAGCTCATATGCACGGTCCGCCTTTTGTTCAAAGCTGGTGCAGCAGCGGCATCGGCGGAAAAATCAACAGCTCGGTAAGCGCGCACACTGGATGCAACAGTGCAACAGCAACTATCTTCCTTCCTGTCGTTCGATAAAAAAACAACACTCTTAGGGAGCAGCCAGCCCCCCCCTGGCCATCTCTACCAAGACAGTAAATTGAAAAAGTATGTTTCCCATAAGCGACCTGCGTTGTTTGAACCTCCACCGTTTCTAATCTATCCACCCTTGTCTCCTAATCTTTCTCCACAATGTATGTCTAGCCTGTTTGTTTTCCTATTAAACACAAGCCTCCACTCACATAACCCCTATAGCATCTTCATGTACTACATGCATCAATCTGGCCCTACCGCCGTGGGGGCGGGAGGGCCTTTTATTCCCTAGTTATTTATGTTTTTGATCGGAGTGGATTAGCTTCTGATTGGTCGCAAACTGAATAGCCAAAAATGTATTTGTAATTTCAAGGGGAGGTCAATTCAATTCATCGAATTTGACAACAGAAGTTCCAAAATAAATATTTTGGAGAAGGGTAATCCAATCGGATTGAGTTTGAGGAGTTTGTCTGCCTGAAAATGACGTGTTCAATGTATCCAAATCAGGACGCGCAAATATATGCCGCGTCATCGGCTGGTCTGGTTCAGAGGCAAGAAGTCGCCACCGCGAGAGGAAGGACCACCAGAGTAGCTGCAGCGCGGCCTTCAAAGACATTAGCGTAGCCCAGTCCGTCTCCGGTGCCTCATATCAAACCAAGACCACCGCAAACCCATTAGTTTGTGTCAAGTTCTTTCGAATGTTGGTTGTTGTTTTTCTCTTTTCTGATTATTCCTCTAGACGTTGTGGGAGGGAGATCCCGATGACTCTACGCCCTGTTGACGGTCTCGCCCTGCAATCTGTGGCGTGACTACGTCAACCCCGCCGTCTCTCCCTCCTACGGCCGTTGTTATCTAGGGTATACTATCCGCAGTCTCGAAGACCGAGTTCCCCTAATGGTCCCAGACCATTCAAACTCCTGCCGTCTAAGTCATTATCAGATAAAAGAAATGCATCGCTGTAAACTCCCCCCTTTCACCTTTGAAAGAAACGGGTGGTGGGTGGGTGAAAACTACGGGATAAGCGCTTGCCAGTGTTCTGGCTGTGTATCAATCTAGCGCCACTTATTTCTACGGTGATGTTGATACTCTTGCCCCGTCAAGCTGCTCTTTCTGTGTCGCTTACCGACCTTGAAAGCACTGCTTGCTGAGCATCCCCGGTTGGCACTGTAAGCCAGAAGACTGGAACCACAACTTTCTTCTCAACAGTTCTTCCGCCCTTCCACAAACCTAAGATTGAGCTATCTTTCACTTTTGTCTTTTAGCTCAATCTCCAACTTTGTCGCGCTGAACCTCCAAAGCCACGCGATCAACCACCACATCACGAATTCCCTAAAAACTTCGATAGCTGCATGTACTTCGAGTATATTGTCGTCGCTCCGGGGACCTAGGGTTTCGTCAGCCCACTCAAGACCTCTCAAGAGCGATAGGACCCTCGCCGTGTCGCCGCTCTTGGCAACGGTCGTGCGTGTACGCATTCACCCTTCCAAGTGTTTCGCATTTTAGAACGCCAGGCGCAAGTCCCTCACAGGACTCAAACCACGTTTTCACCGCCAAATCGAATCCAATTCAATTAGATTAAAAAACAGATGGAGTACGATCCAAACGGGGTGTCCGTTTCAAAATAGTCCCTAAACTCAACTGATTTCTTAACGTCGATATACACGAATATTCTGCAGAAGAACGAATGATTACAACGTGTCGCGTGTGCGTAATATACTCGCATTAGAGCCACACAAGCGTATGGCCATGGATGCACGTGATTTAGACAAATTTTAAGACACTTCTTAAACGATTGGGCCTACATCCCTTGTCGTGAAAACACACCGCATCAATGTACCAATCAGCGGTTCTCTTTTGCGGAAACAGCGGTAACAAAACTATACTATGCGATTAAATGCGTTGTTACCGGTATCCTCTGAAGCAACATTTGGGGTACCGTACATGTTGCCTGTTTTTCCCGTAAAACAATTTCAACATACAGTAGTTTATCGTATTTGCAATATTCGTACCCATACCTGTTGACATTGATACGCGTGATCCACACTCAATATACTGGACACTCGACAGGCCATCCACGTATTCCGATACGACCCCGCCGTGGCCCGTACAGGCGGCGGGGTGTTCTGATAGACCCTGGTTATGTTAAATATGACCATCGGGAAAGTCCTACGGCGTCAGTGAAGCAAGACGGGTGCCACGGCCGGGGTGCGCCTGTTTTGTTATGAGGCTCCTCGCTTGAGCTTCACGTCCAACCCAAAAAGGCAAACTAAAATCAAACAAAAAACAATTAATACATGATGAACAATCCCGTGGACTACGACGTAGGTATGTCGCGAACAATCAATTTTAATAACTTTATTCCAACGATATCATACGGGGTAGTGTTGTCAGTCGAGGAGCCTCGTCAGTCAGAAATATTTGCCTCAGGAGGCGAAAATGTGCTGCAGTAGTATGTACCCGTATCGTGGCCCGCGTCCCAAACATCGGAAAATGGATCACACCTTCTGAGGGGGGAACCTCTGCAGCCACGGTTGGGCTTGTCGTTTTCGTGGGCTGGCTCAGCCAATTCAGATGGTCGCGTGAATTAACGAGGCTTGCTGATAGTAGCCATATCGCAGCAGCACGAGCGAGTCGCCAATGCATTCCTGACAGGCTCCTGCGAGAGCAAGAGTGACGGTGAGTCCGGGTAAATGGCATGTATATATCCGGGGCAGGTAGCTATTTGTGTGCGTTTGTCTAAGCTATCATGGCACATTGTGCGGCGTTCAAGAAGCTCTGGGGTTTGGGCATGCGATCTTATTTGCGTATACCGTAGGCTTTCCAGCCAGTGCTTGCGAAAGAACCGATTTTGTACATGCGAAAAAACAAACATGTAGAGGTCAGACATAGCAACTCCTACCATGGATGCGTGCTCCGGCTAACACCAGTGCGACCGGTGCCCGCGAATTGCAACCGCTATCATTGGAAGGCGTCAATACAGGGGATGAAACACGACCACCCCCTTCCAGTCCAAACGTTGGGGTTTCCAGTATATCGAGGCATTTTCCCACCAGTGGATGTGCTATAAATTCCACGGCCGGCAAGACCTTTGCGAACGGCGCGTGGTTTTATGTAATGCGTAACATGCACCCCTGGTTCGTATTGTAGCTACATCTTCTACGCAACTACGCAACTCTAACCCCCGTCCTGGTGGAATATGTACGATATACACCTTCTGGTGTTGTGGGCCTGGATGGGTTAATGAGGAGGCGCCCATAGAGGCGGGGCACATAGGGTACATGTACAGTAAACGTTGAGTAGCGTATCAATATAGAGTGGAAGTTGTAGGGCATCAGCCTGGGGTGCATACAACGACCCCGGGAGAAGCATGCCTGTTGACTTCACACAACCATCTTGTACACCTCGTACACTCAGCTAAATAAACTAGCGATGCTACGTTGATATCGATGTTGATTGCGTGTTGACCTGGTGACGCTCTACAGAGTATTCATCGCTCTGCATCGTCCTGTATAGTGCATGTTGTGGCTATGCTGTATTCTATACGAAACTGGCCACCTTCCCTGCCGAATGAAGACAGTGATGATGACGCTGTCCATAAGTTAAAGGTTGGTGCAAGGCATTCCTCTCATGTTTAATTGGACGGCTGGTCCCACACAATATAGGGAGTGTATCGGGGCATGAAAACTAATATCCGGACCAGTTTGTACCAGCAAAGCATAGTATAAGTACATACCAGTACAAGGTTAAGGTTCCCTTCGGGATGTGATTTACTTTAATTACCAGGGGCGCGTCGCATGTTGGAGAAGGCGACCCCTACGACACGACGAGGTTCGACTACTGTATGTGTGTTCGATGTATGCATTGAACGTGAAACTGTGATCATGATTACAGTAGATCTCTTCGGTCGAGCATCGCCCACACATAAACACCACAAAGGCGAGAGCTTGAAGTGTGCCTGCTGTTGTGCCGCTGCTGTTGAATTGTGTCTGCCGTGGATGGGCCTCTTGTTTAAATTCAGAGGGAGTGTGGGTTTACATCGTCCTGCGCGTCGACCACGGACGCGGTATTCCGAAAACGAAACGTGATGCGCCGTTATTTCTCGAGGTTGTGTGTTGTGTTCCTACGGTACAGTAGTTATTCTTTAGGATGGCAGGAAACATGCACACACAATACAAACACCGTCCGCAACTGTCAAAAAGGGGAGAATTTGAAGCACAGCTGCTGTTGTACCCCGTGGCTGTCACAATGCAGCGACCTTGAAGGTCGGCATGATACATGTATCACATATATAGAGCGAAAAGCTGATTTGTGAAATTAGAAATATTATTAGGAATCGGGAACCGGTATGAGAATATTCTGCAGTTTGTGGTCGTAGAGAGAATTCGGCGTTATGACTCATTTTATTTGACTGAGTACGTACGTAGCTCACTTGGACAGCAGCAACTGGCATTGTTTGGTCGATCGTGCTTGTGGAAATACCAAGTGGATACCGCACGGAACGGTGCTGGTATACTGGTAGAACATGCGAACAGACAGGACTGTTTCTTGCAGCTGGACAGCGGTCGCTCGCTGGGTCAGATATTTCGCGATTTCTAGAGTTCCTCGCTATGGCCCTGCGCGGCTTGGCGAGGCGGAACCCAATCTCTTGGAAACGAGCAAGTTCGCGCGACTTTAGACGTCCAGAGCACGCACCACGGAGGTCGGTCGGGGCCCAAGCGTGGGCCATAGTGTACGGGCGGGGATCTTGCGTTCCCCGCAAAAGGAAGCGAGACCAAAGACCCACGGCTGGCAGAGAAGGGCATGCAGATGCACAAAAAGTATGTGTAATTGTACAAGGTATATACACTGACGCGCATCGCTCAGTAAAAGCGTTCTCAAGGCGTACGTCGTACTGCACAAATAAAAGGGTTAACTAAATGCGCGGCTTGAAACGTGAGGGCAGTTTTAAGTGATCGAAAAATGCACCCAGGCCCCGAGTAAGAGCTCTTGGAAACATCATAAGTGCCGCAGGGCCGCCGGTGACCCCCCTGGCACTTATCAAAATCACAATGTACAAATACCTTGTTTACCGTATTTGTCATTTTAATATGCTAGCGGTACGGCCATGACTCCGCCCGTGGCGCTAGCCCTGCATTTCCCATAGTAGTACCTGGTATGGTACTACTCGTATGTTGACTCCGACCGAAAATGTAAGGGACCATCGTGCGGGCCGGTGTCGATCCGGGGCATGTCCGGTTTTTTCCCCGGGTTGTTGGAGTTGTAGGTGCATGGAAATACTTATGATCCGGGGATGGTGATTTATCGTCCCCGGGTGCGGCAAGATCTCGACCAGGAGCCCCAGCTAAATCGGTGATCAGCCGGTGGGGTTGGGGTTTCCACACCTTGCGGGGCGGTATCGACCCGGGGGTGTCCGTTTTCGTCCCCGGGATGTTGGAGTTGTAGATATATAGCGGTTTGGTCCGGGTGCGGCGGACACCGACGTTGTCCCGGGGGGGCAATTCCAGCTGCGCGCTGGCTCCATGAGCCCCAACCATTCGGGTGCCAGCCAATGGGGATTTAGGTTTCCACACATTGCGGGGCGGTATCGACCGGGGGGTGCCCGTTTTCTTCCCAGGGTTGTTGGATTTGTAGACGTATGGGAGTACTTCTGATCCGGGAATGGGGCATTGTCGTCCCCGGGTGCGACGGGACGTCAACGTTGTCCCGGGGGGCTAACCTTGCCACGCACTGGTTCCATGAGCCCGTGCCAAATCAGCAATCAGCCGGCGCGGTTGGGGTTTCCACACCTTGCGGGGCGGTATCGAGCTGGGGGGGGGCTCCTTTTTCGCCACGGGTTGTTATTGTTGTTGTAGATTTATGGAAGGATTTCTGCTAAGGGGGTGGGACCTTGTAGTCCATGGGTGCAGCGGGACCACGACCTTGTCCCGGGCGGCATTTCTTGCCACGCGCTGGCTCCATGAGATCCAGCCAAATCAGCAATCAGCTGATACGGGGTGGGGGGTTCTACACCTTGCGCGGCGGTTTCGACCCGGGCGGTGTGCGTTTTGGTCTCCGGCTAGCTGGAGTTGTACATGTATGAGTATGGAATGATTCCTGGTCCGGGGATGGGACCTAATCGTCCCCTGGTGCGGCAGGGTCTTTACTCTTGATGCTGTCTCGAGGGGAAACTCTTGCTGAGCGCTGGCTCTGTGAGACCCAGCCAAATCAACAATCAACTGATGGGGGTGGGATTTCCACACCTTGCGGGGCGGTAT
Organism: Saccharina japonica; assembly: GCA_008828725.1. Taxonomy (NCBI): domain Eukaryota; class Phaeophyceae; order Laminariales; family Laminariaceae; genus Saccharina; species Saccharina japonica. Next base: position 15,498 of record MEHQ01002331.1, read on the forward strand.
CAACCCGGGGGGTGTGTTTGTTCGTCCCCGGATAGTTGGAGTTGTACATGTATGGAGGGCTTTTTATCTGGGGATGGGACCTTGTCATCCCCTGTTGCGGCGGGACCTCGACGTTGTCCCGAAGGGGAACTCTCGCCGTGCGCTGGCTCCTGGACACCCAGCCAAATCAGCAAGCAGCCGATGGGGGTGATATTTCCACACCTTGCGGGCAGTATTGACCCGGGGGGTGTGCATTTTCGTCCCCGATTTTAGTCCCCGATTAGTTGGAGTCGTAGACGTATGGAAGGATTGAGGATCCAGGGAGGGGACTTTATCATTCCCTGGTGTGGCGGGACCCCGACGTTATCCCGAGGGGTACCTTTCGCCTCGCGCTGGCTCCAGGAGAACCAGTCAATCAGCAAGCAGTCGATGGGGGAAGAGTTTCCACACCTTGCGGGGCGGTATCAACCCGAGTGGAAGCCGTTTTCGTGCCCGGTTTGTGGTGTGGTTGTAGGTGTTTAGAAGGAGTTCTGATCAGGAGATTAGACCTTATCGTCCCTGGGTGCGGGGGGGGGGCGACGTTGTGTTGAGGGGCAGTTTTCGCCGCGTGTTCGCTCCACGAGCCCCAGCCAACCTTAAATCAGCCAATGGGGTTGGGTTTTCCACACCTTGCGGGGCGCTTCCGACACGGGAGATAGGTATGAAAGTGTTTATGCTGCGGGGATGACACTTTATCCTCCCCGGGTGCCGTTGGCTCCCAGAACCTCAGCCGAACAGTGATAGAGCCAGGGGGCTTGGGATGTCCACACCGTGCGGGGCGATATCGACCCGAGGCATTATTTTTCTCGTCTCCAGTTTTTCGGAGCTGTGGATGCATGGAATAGTTCATTAGATGGGCGACGGGACCTTATCCTCCCCGCGTGCGTCGAACTCCCGAAGGTACCCCGGCCAATTAGTGATCCGTAGGGTTGGGGCTTTCACACCGTGCGGGGCGGTGTCAACCCATGGGAACTCGGCTCTCGTCACCGGGTTGGAGTTGTAGATGCATGGAGGGATTTCCAACCGTTGGATGGGATACTATCGTCCCGAGGTGGCGCTAGCTAAATCTTCGACCCACAGCCAACAACGATCGGTCGATGGAGCTGGGGTTTGCACACCGTGTGGGGCGGTATCGATCAGGGGGCTTTCGGTTTTCGTTCCCGGGCTGATAGAATTGCAGATGTATGGAGGTAATTACGATCCAGGGTTGGGGCCTTATCGTCCCCGGGTGGCGCCTGCTTTGTGTTCGAGGCCTAGCCAAGCAGCGATCGGCCAGTGGGGTTGGGGTTCCCACACCGTGGGGAAGGGTGCCGACCCGGGGACTCGGTTTTGGTCCCCCGTGTGGTTGGATTTGTAGAAGTATAAAGGGATTTCCGATCCCGTAACGGGGCCCTATCATCCCCGGGTGGTACTGGCTAAATTTTCGAGCCCCAGTCAATCCGTGATCGGCCGGTGGGGGTGGAGTTTCCACACCGTGCGTGGCGGTATCGACCCGGGGGGTCATTGTTTTCGTTGCCGGTTTGTTGGAGTTACAGACATTCGGAGGTATTTTCGAACCGGGGATGGGGCCCTATCGTCCCCGGGTGCGGCGGGACCAGGGGATTCCCCCGAGGGGCAACCCCTGCCGCGCGCACCGTGGCCCCTCATCGGCCGAGGGTGGGCGGGGGGGGGGGGGGGGCTCGGCCAATGGGCTTCGGGCCCGGAATACGCTAGATTGGAACGCAATCATTATAATGTGATGTCTACAAGGCTCCCCTTCGGGGAGTGGGGTGGTTTCCGTGGGGTGGCGGAAGCTGTCACGCAAAGAGAAAAAAATAGCAATCGTCATACAGGGGTGAGAGTTTCAACCTGTAAAAGTAATTGGTATGTAGGTACTGGTAGCCCTACTGTAACTATACAGCCAGGAACCTGGACCCGACCAGGAGTTTGGTCGCCCGAAGTGGCGACCATTGCCCCCTCGCCGGGTTAGTGTGGTGACCCCGTCAGAGGCGTCCTCGATGGAGGTGCCCTGCCGAAGGCACGTTTATACGTGACTTAGCTTCACTAAAGCTAAACAAGTCATTGGTTTTGCGCCGCATCTCAAGGGTAATGTTTGGGTCAGGTTGTACAGTATATACTACTTGCCGTACGTAAGCATACTTGCTGCTTGCTAACGAGCAAAACCATGTCTCGAATCACGACAAACACCGAGACGCTTTCGTGTATCGTAAATCGTGACGCTTTCACAAACGATGTATGTTTTTTCATCTGGTGGCATAACGCTAATTTTTGCGTTTGGTACTGAGCCAATATCTACGTACTGGTTGTACATCTCTCCTGGTTGATGGAGGTGTCAGGACTCCAAGATATTTGCGATTAATGTTTGTCCCACTAAATTCCCTCAAACTTCAACGCGAAGTTCATCAAATTATGCTCATGAGACGACAGAGGACTACACAGCAACATTCCGTACACGCCTGAATCACCACACACTTCACTCACATTTTCTAACTTGCGCTCACCGGGATATGTGGACCCTTTCTTTGAACGTTCTTAATCGATGAATACATACAGCACATACCATACCTGCGATTACGTGCAGAACCTTTTATTTGGGCTTTCTGAATCAATGAAACATAAAACACGTACCGGCTGGTTCAAGCATACCAGGTACGAAGTATCACCCCAAAGTTACTCAGTAACCAAAGTTTACGCCGTTTTTTTTTAGATACTCGTAGATCGTGAAACTTGGCACACATGTCCTATGAACCCCTGCCGAGCCATTAATTGTTGGGAAGGGGGGTTGTTTGCTTGTTTCGCTACATATTGTTTTTTGTTTGGGGGGGGGGGGGGGATTTGGGTTTGCGGATCCCGAATGAAAACAAAAAACGCATTCGTAAATCTTCCGGCAGGGGCATGTAGAACACGTGTATATTTGTATGTCACCGCACTTTTGTGTTGCCGTTTCATATTTTCTATATTTTCAGATGCTTTGCCCCCACTAAAAAACATGTTTTCCGACGTCCAGAACGGAAACAAAAACTGATACGATCTGGTTTATACCAAACATCGGGGAGCAGCGAGGGAAGCACACATGTACAGTTGCAGAACCAGCAGACAGATCGTACGGTCCCCTTTTGGTCGAAGGAATTTGCGGCAAGCCTCAAAACTCTCTCGGCAATAGGCGAAACGAAAGGCAGTTAGAAGACTTGAAGAGCGCCGCACGCGCGCGTGTTGCTTCTGAAGATACCATGATTTCAAACCATAACAAACTGTAAGGATTACAATTTGGCGACATCGTTAAGGGCACGCCGGAACTTTCAGGAATCCGTTGGCGAGCAGGCGCGAGTAGGCTTTTCGCAGAAATATTCAAACGACTTGGAAATAGAGTAAGGATTGGCAAACATGTTATGTTTCTATCGGGTTCAGAAAACCACTGCAATGTTAACATCAGTACTACCTGTATATGAATAGTTGATTTTCGTATTTAGCGGGGGGGGTTATTAATTGCACTTCACGTGATCACGTGATGTAAATTGTGTTCCCGCACTTTTTTGGGGTGCTCGTACGTCATATCAACAACAACCCAAACGATCCGTGAGGAAACCAGCAAACGTCAACCTTTGGCGAATTCCGTTTTTCATTTGATGCTGTACGTAGCCATAAACTACTACTACCACTAATGTAGGCCCCGGCGCGAAAATGATCAATTTCAATAATTCCGCGATGTTCTGATGCCGTTGACTAGCAACTTCCAGTGACGAAAACCCTCGCGAGATGTTGCTGGTTGCCTACGGCTGCTGCCTGGTGCATCCGACGCCCTCACGCACCCCATATGAAGCGTGACTCAATAACGTGGTGGGCTGTGTGTTTGTGTGTTCTTCACGTTAAACCGTAATTTCTACCCGTTCTACATCCAGCACACCCAAGCAAGGTCCTTGTTGTGGTTACTGGTGGGCAGCTGCTGCTGTGGCTGTCTTCCGCGCAAGCACAGCCTGCAGTTCCACCTGCTTGCACCCCATCATCACTGTTTGTTCTCCGATAATCATCCAGCCTTTGCGCGCCATAGTGTTCTTCCATACGCCCACCCGTCTTTGTACGCGGCCTTTGACTCTTTGGATTCACCCTGGTGCCCGGCCGCTGCCACCTCACCGTCCTCTCCGGGTTGCGCCTCCACGCGCTCCAGTAACTCCTGCAGGCTCTGCTGCATGTCAGCAACCATGTTGAACATGTCATGAGTTTCGTCGGCCAATGCGTTAAACTCTTCCCGCGTCACCCTCTTCTTTCCGCGTTTCTGGTCTTCTGCCCCCCTCGGGCAGTTGTCTCCCGAGTCCGACATCGAACTACAGTTCCAGTTGCGTTCTCTGTTCATCTTCCGATTCATGCACAGCACAAGTAAAAGGGGAACTTTGTTCTGAATAAGGTCCCTGATCGAGTGCTGCTGTCTACGTAGATACGCTTAAGCGTGTGCACCTTCACCTTTTGGTGTGATCGACCCGTCTACACTGCATGATATAATCACGTTCCAGTGTCTCTCGCAACAGCACCGAGCGTTGCCGCCCTGCACCGATCCGGTAATGGCGTTTGGCGACATACGGATGGGGTAACTCCCCGTTGCCTCTTTGCGAATCCTCTGTCCGACCATACATTACACGTTCCTTCCGGGTGAAATGGTCAACGGACCGCTTATTTTTACTTCGTTTCGTTGTAATGCTCAGACCGTCGGAATTGTCCTTAGGTCTAGCGTTCATGTCTGGGTAGTAAAGTCCCTGATCGAGTGCTGCTGTCCACGTAGGTACGCTTAAGCGTGTTCACTTTTATCTTTTAGTGTGATCGACCCGTCTACACTGCATGATATAATCACGTTCCAGTGTCTCTCGCAACAGCACCGAGCGTTGTCGCCCTGCACCGATCCGGCGATGTCGTTTGGCGACATACGGATCAGGTAACTCCACGTTACCTCTTTGCGAATCCTCTGTCCGACCAAGCATTCCACGTCCCTTCCGGGTGAAATGGTCAACGGACCGCTTGTTTTTACTTAGTTTCGTTGTAATGCTCAGACCGCCGGAATTGTTCTTAGGTCTAGCGTTCATGTCTGGATACAAGGGGCGAGCGACGGCTCAACTACTGGCCCTATCAAACCGATTCACATTGCGTATGATGTGTACCATTTCCTCGAATTAGTGGTAAGCTCGGCTTTTCCGAAAAAAATAAAATGCGGGAATATGATGGCACTTGTTCTGGGCACGACATGGTACCTGCATGTGTGTGACCGACTGCTTGAGGCGCTACTACAGTACAGCGGAAACACGGCTTGAGGCCCACGCACACTAAGGGAGAAGACGGTGTCGGGAAACGCAACAGCTACAGTGCGCCGTGACCAACAGGTGAGACGCGTGGCACGAACACAAGCGCGTACATATAGCGTAAACACGGCTACGTCGTATGTGCGAATTCGACGATTTAACGATTCGGGTTATAATAGACGGTTCCCGCCGGAAGGTTTTACGAAATCAAAGCCGGACCGGAAATCACCCCACACCAAAATCCTATATTACCAGCCAGCAGTGCGTCACGGCAAGCCGACGGCAGCTCCGAGAATATACTGGGCTGCGTGTTCTCCTCCTTTGCCTTTGCCGTATGGAAGGAAGGAAGCAGACGCCTCCGATGAGGAACTCGTGGGCTGCCGATGTTTTATGGTTTAGCGGGAATCAATATCAGGAGCACCACTCGGCATGCAACGTTCGCGAGACCCATGTCAGCAGCACTGCTCGGCATGTAAGCCGGGGTACACAGCAGCACTGCTGCTGTAGTCAGCAGGCAATATCGCAGAACGGAAACCAGCAGCCACACTACTGCTGAGTGTGTTGTTCACATTCAACCGCTGTTTCTACTATATACCCGTCGGCGTCCAACACACCCAGTGCCCGTGCTGATTCCTCACTGCTGTAAAGCAGCCTTTGTTTCGCGTCTTAATGTTTGACGACACAAACAACGCCATCCTTAATAACACCACCCGCGGCACGGGAACACCAGCACTACTGTAACACCCACGAAACATGCCACTCGTAGTATTAAATAGTAGAGAGGTAAACGAGGCAAAACGGCCTCATACCTACAACAAGCCGTGTGCGTTCGAATTAATCTCTTTTGTATGCAGCCTCTATCATATTTTCGCCAAGCAGAAATCGAGTTGATTCTTATTATCTCGTTGAACATAAGGTAGCTTTAATATCAACGCGGTTATCGACTTTATATTTGTCACTGGTCAAGCATGCGCAGATTCCACGTCCGAATTACTTCGCGTGTATTCCTGCCGGCGGGCAACGACGCCAAGGAAACGTGTTCCGTAACGGAGTCGGGACGCTTCCTTATGCTCGAGCTCGCNTGTTAAAATATCTCGGCCCCTTGGGAGTTTTTATTTCATTCTATATTTTATTTATGTGATGTCGAATTTCTCATGATTGTTTATATTAAATATCAATATCAAATCGAACTCGTCCACGTAGCTCTCTCGGTATCTCGCAAATGATGGGACATCATGCGGATCTTCGTTCCATTGTGATGCTCAGACCGTCGGAATTGTCCTTAGGCCTAGCGTTCATGTCTGGATACACGGGGCGAGCGACGCCTCGACTACTGGCCCTATGAAACCGATTCACATTGCGTATGATGTGTACGGAGGGACCTTCGCTTACTTTTACTTTGTTCCGGAATTTGTCCTCGAGGTTACGTGGAACGCAACCTTATATTATGACAACCATCCCGGGACGCGAGGCGAGCGCAGCCTCGGTTACGTGCCCTTTCCCACCGATTCAGATTGTGTACGATATGTACGGAGGAGGGTTCGCTCACTGTTACTTCGTTCCGGAATTTGTCCTCTAGGTACGTTGAACGCATCCTTGATTATGACAACCATCCCGGGACACTATCACGGGTCACGGGAGACCATAGTAAATAGGACCAAATGTTATTAGTGATGATAGGTCAATATATAGAATTTTGGGTTATCCGCAGATCCTAATTATTGTGGTCTCCCGTAATAGGCGAGCGCAGCCTCGGTTAACCCCATTCTCCAGCGATTCACATTGTGTATGATGTGTACGGAGGGGAATCGCTTATTGTTACTTTGTTCCGTGATTTGTCCTCGCGATTACTACGTTGAACGCATCCTCGATTCTAGCAACCATCCCGGAACACGAAGAGAGCGCCGCCTCGCGTACCTTCCCGTTCCCACCGATTCAAATTGTGTATTCTGTGTACGGAGAGAGTTATGTTGCTTTGTTCCGCAATTTGCTTGAGATCGCGTTAAACAAAGCGAGCCCAGTTTCTTAACTTTTTGAGGTATTTGTGGTAAACGGACCGCTTATTGTTATCTCGCCGCAGCATCTCAGACCTATATCCTTAGGTCTGGTTTTCAACGACTGACTACACGAGGGGACGTTTCGGATACCCCCCTTTCCCGACCGATTCACAATKTCTCTGATGTGCTCGGCGTGGCCTTCGCTTACTGTTACTTTGTTCCGGTATTCGCCTGAAGAAACGAAGCGAGCTCAGCTTCCTGACTTATTAGATATATTGCTTTTTAATTCGCTCCACCTGGGTTGAATGCGCCGCTCAGAATATGTTAATGTCTTCCCTTTGTTGTTACTTACTCTGCTTACACATTTTCGTCTACTCCTTTATGTCTTATATCAAAGGAGCAACAAATTTGCGTATTCCATAAGCGTAGTTATTTAAATAAACAACCTCAACGATATATTTTCGGCCCCTTGGGAGTTTAAATTTCATCTTAATAATTTGATTTCGAGTATATCGTGATTGTTGGTATTAAATATCAATACCAAATCGAACTCGTCCACGTTTTTTTTTTTTTTTTTCTTTTCATTTTGTCATGCTTTTGTTTGGTTGCTTGATTGTTGATTTGCTTCAGTATGTTTACTTTCTATTATTTTTCCTTTTCGCTTTTTTCTTTCTTTTCTCTTTTTTTTCTCTTGCATGCACCTGGATTGCTAGCAGGGTAGGTCTTGCCTGTCGCATATGGCATTGCATTGTCTGCTCTGCTTACTGCACTGAGTGTAGTATCTCTGTGTCGTAGTTTTGTGACCACAGAACTGGTACCTTTTTAGGATGATGAATCGGCACGGACACTGGGTGTGCTGGATGTCGACGGGTAAGAACGGATGGTGCAATGTGAAGAACACACACACATATGTACAAACTTCTTCCTTTTGCGGCATTTGACGTATTATTGATATTCATTAATATTTCCATAATAATATCGGATCTCCAATGCTCTCAAATAATAATGGCAGTTAGGATTAAAGCTATACTTGCATCTTAATATAAAGACGGAGAATCTTGATCGGAAGTTAGCGTATATCGTCGACCTTTCTCAGAATTAATTGATATTAAATATCAATATCCCTAAATCGGATCTCCAATCCTTCATTGTCCGACGTAGAACCGCATCAAATTTAGAAACATTCAGCGTCGCCCTGACCTTCATAATACAGATTAAGCATCGACCATGGACTTGAAATACGCGAGAAACGAATATTTCGGAAAGAGTCTCAAAACTACCATTTAGTTGAAAACAGAATCTAGGGAGTCTTAGTCGAATCTTTCCATATAGGCAGCAGTGTTTGCGATAGAAGTAAAAAACAATATTCACTTTCCTTCCGCTCAAAAAGGTCAATTCCCTTCCCCTCCTGGTTTCGGTGTGTTTGCGATAGACGTGAACAAAATCCTGCAGGCGACGCCTCCGAAGATGGTAAGGGAAATGGGGTGAGGCAATGCTGCAAACGAAACAACCAATTGCAAACAACAAAAACAAAAAGTAGCGTACGAGAGGAACGGCAGCCCAGCAACGGTGGCGGCGGCAGGGGTATGACCGCAGTGCCGCAGCTGCTATCCAACGGCCGCAAGCAGCAGCACCGGCGACTGCAGCTACGTGGCGGCAGCCCCAGCAGCAGCGGCAGCAGCAGCAGTAGCAGCGGCAGCAGAGCAGCAGAAGCAACAGCTTCCGTTTTTGCCTTTTTCTTGTCGTCGTGTGCTGCTCCTGCTGCTGCCCACGACCTACGCGCGACACCGCGCCGGCACGCTCCGCTCCAAACCCGCCCGGCGCCCGACATATATAGACCGTGGCGGCGCGCCGCCGCTGCTGCTAGTGCTGCTAGTGCTGCTGCCGCAGTGTGGTGAAATTGAAATGGTACACGACGATCTGTCATCCTGTCGCGCTCTACGAGCAAGGCGGTACGAGCACGTCTCCATACGAGTACGACTCGTACGAGTAACTCGTACTCGTACGAGTAGTTCTTCTGAACAGCGCATCCTCCACGACACTAAGCCGGCGAGAGCGTACCGTAGCGGGCCGTCAGCAGTCCGCCGGCGCCCCGTTAGCAAAATCCAGCACCGCTTGTCCGTATCATACTGCTGTAGCACCCCTCCCGAGCCTCTGTGCTCCCACCGGTTGTTGTGTTGTGTAGAGCAAGCAGCAAGGTTGTGGCCTATGGGAGACATCTCCCATAATTTGGGGCGTTCTGCGTCGGTAGAATGCTCGGTGCGTGTAGGCCAATCAAACTGAGAGACAAAAGTTACCGTAACTTTTGATCAAAAACATACTTGTCTAAAGTAAATTTTTGCCGTTTTTTCAAAAATTTACCTCTAATCCTTCCTTCGGCAGAATTTTTAGAGAAGTAAAAGTAAAAAAAAAAAAACGCAAACACTCTAATATGGACCAAGGGTATGTTCGGTAGGGTATGTACCGAAGTATACCGGGGGTATTTTCTCGGTAAGTACCAGGGCCTTCCTCGAGAAAATTCCCGAAGATTTCGGGAATCGAGTAAATCAACCATATCAAACTAACCAATGCCGAATAACCAATATTAACGAAAATCTCCTCTGACCCTCTGACCCCGTTGATACTGCCCTCTTGCCTACCGAATAATTCGTAGGCGTGGCAATGCCGTCATCTTAATATAGGGGCATAGAGCCTGTATATCTTATGGCCGAAATTGCACCTCCCTTAGCTGACGGTTCTAAAACGTCGGGATTTCTAGCAAGATCTGGCGCCCCCAACAGTCCCGATGGCCGATCGTTTACTCCTCCAACCTACGCGTTAGAATGCGAGGTCGTTGTCTTTCCTCCTCAAGCGTCGAGTTCACGATTTCAGCTTCCACCTACCGTTCGATGCGAGGTCGTTCGGGTTCCTTTCCTCCTCAAGCTCGAGTTCACGTTTCAGCTTGTCGATCGTTGTTGTTGCCGTCTGTTCTGCTTCCCCCGCCACGCTTGTCTCCACGAGTTTCGGTGATAACCAAAAGGAGCCAGGAGAAAACTACGGGATAAGCCTTGGATAAGCGCTTGCCGGTGTTCTGGCTGTGTATCAATCTATGGCCACTTATTTCTACGGTGATGTTGATACTCTTGCTCCGTCAAGCTGCTCTTTCTGTGTCGCTTACCGACCTTGAAAGCACTGCTTGCTGAGCATCCCCGGTTGGCACTGTAAGCCAGAAGACTGGAACCACAACTTTCTTCTCAACAGTTCTTCCGCCCTTCCACAAACCTCAGATTGAGCTATCTTTCACTTTTGTCTTTTAGCTCAATCTCCAACTTTTCCTAATAATCGGCGATTGTTCTGATGCGTTGACTAATTATAGGCAACTTCAGTGACGAAAACCCTCGGTGATGTATGCCTGGTTGGCCTACGGCTAAGCAGCCTGTGCACATCCGACGCCCCTCACGGCACCCCATAATGAAGCAGTGACTCAAATAACGTGGTGGGCTGATGTGATATTTGTGTGTTCTTCACGTTAAACCGTCATTTCTACCCGTTCTACATCCAGCACACCCAAGCAAGGTCCTTGTTGTGGTTACTGGTGGGCAGCTGCTGCTGTGGCTGTCGGCAAGTGAACTGCAATTCGTTCAGTTTGGGGGGTTATTTTGTCTCTTTTTTGTGTCTTGCGAATTTTGATCAACCACTGCATGCAACAACCTACAAAGTCGAGGTGTATAGACTTCCGTTGAGTAAAAGCAGGCGGCCAATCTGGAGAGAACCACAAGCTGGTGTGGATGAAGCACTACGCTGGCACATACACTCGTCTGCTAAGGCACGAACCACCCGAAGGTCACCGGTAGCGTGCCAAAGAAGCGACGCAACGAAAATCACCGAGCACGTGCCTAGAGACTAAAGTCAGGAAACCCGGGCATGTGTGGTGGATGGAAGACGCCGTGAGCGTAGCGAAGAAGAGTACACCATACGGAGGGGCCTTCGCGTTACTGTTACTTTGTTCCGGATATTGTCCTCGAGATTGACGCTGAGCGCATCCTTAGTTCTGACAACCATCCCACGCGGGGCGCAGCGCGAGACGCCTCGGAGTAGCCCCCCGTTCACCGATTCACATTGGTATGATGTGTCGACGGTGTTGATGTTACGAGGGCGTTGCTCTTTACTTTGTTCCGGAATTGCCTAGGTCTGAACGCTTCTTATGATTATGACAACCATCGCTGGGACGCGGAGGCGAGCGCAGCCTCGGTTACTTCCCCTTTCCCCCGATTACACATGTGTGTAATATATCTTCAGTGTATGAGGAGGAGTTCGCTTATTGTTACTTTGTTCCGGAATTTGTCCTCGAGATTGCGTTGAGCGCATCCTTAATTTGACAACCATCCGACGCGGGGCGCAAGGCGAGCACGCCTCGGATACTTTCCCCTCTATCAAACCGATTCAATTGGTATGATGTTCGAGTGGTGATTGTCGCTAGGCGTTTCTACTTGTTCTTTGTTGGGTTTCCGTCGAGATCGTTGAATCGCTGTTCTTGATGTATGACATACCATCCAGGACGCGGGAGTGGAGCGCAGCTCCTCGAGTACTTCCCCCTTTCCTCCGATCATTGTTTAGACGTTGCATCATTGTGTATTATCTGTACGGAGGGAGTTCGCTTATTGTTACTTTGTTCCGGAATTTGAATTTATCCTCGAGATTACGTTGAACGCATCCTTGGTTCTGACAACCATGCCGGGACTCGAGGCGAGCGCAGACGCCTCGAATACTGCCCCTATCAAACCGATTCACATTGCGTATGATGTGTATTGAAGGGCCTTCGCTTACTTTTACTTTTCCGGAATTTGTCCTCGAGGTTACAGTTGAAAGCATCCTTATAGTTATGACAACCATCCCGGGAGCGCGAGGACGAGCGCAACCTCGTTACCAATCCCCTTTCCACCGATGCACATTGTGTATGATTATGGTGTATTCTTCGCTACGCTCACGGCGTTTTCCATCCACCACACATGCCCGGGTTTCCTGACTTTAGTCTCTAGGCACGTGCTCGGTGATTTTCGTTGCGTCGCTTCTTTGGCACGCTACCGGTGACCTTCGGGTGGTTCGTGCCTTAGCAGACGAGTGTATGTGCCAGCGTAGTGCTTCATCCACACCAGCTTGTGGTTCTCTCCAGATTGGCCGCCTGCTTTTACTCAACGGAAGTCTATACACCTCGACTTTGTAGGTTGTTGCATGCAGTGGTTGATCAAAATTCGCAAGACACAAAAAAGAGACAAAATAACCCCCCAAACTGAACGAATTGCAGTTCACTTGCCGACAGCCACAGCAGCAGCTGCCCACCAGTAACCACAACAAGGACCTTGCTTGGGTGTGCTGGATGTAGAACGGGTAGAAATGACGGTTTAACGTGAAGAACACACAAACACACAGCCCACCACGTTATTGAGTCACGCTTCATATGGGGTGCGTGAGGGCGTCGGATGCACCAGGCAGCAGCCGTAGGCAACCAGCAACATCTCGCGAGGGTTTTCGTCACTGGAAGTTGCTATAATAGTCAACGCATCAGAACAATCGCGGATTATTGAAAACGTTGGAGATTGAGCTAAAAGACAAAAGTGAAAATAGCTCAATCTGAAGGTTTGTGGAAGGGCGGAAGAACTGTTGAGAAGAAGTTGTGGTTCCAGTCTTCTGGCTTAAGTCCAACGGGATGCTCAGGCAAGCAGTGCTTCCAGGTCGTAAGCGACACAGAAAGCAGCTTGACGGAGCAAGAGTATCAACATCACCGTAGAAATAAGTGGCCATAGATTGATACACAGCCAGAACACTGGCAACGTTACCGCTTATCCCGTAGTTTTCTCCTGGCTCCTTTTGGTTATCACCGAAACTCGTGGAGACAAGCGTGGCGGGGGAAGCAGAACAGACGGCAACAGCAACGATCCACAAGCTGAAACGTGAACTCGAGCTTGAGGAGGAAAGGAACCCGAACGACCTCGCATCGAACGGTAGGTGGAAGCTGAAATACGTGAACTGCCGACAGCTTGAGGAGTGAAAGAACCAACGACGCTCGGTCATTCTAACGGTAGGTTGGAGAGAGTCACAATTCGATCGGACACGGGCTGTTGGGGGCCAGATCTTGCTAGAAATCCCGGCGTTTTAGAGTCAGCTAAATGGGATGCAATATTCGGCCAAAGATATACAGGCTCTATGCCCTAATATAAGCCCATGACGGGCATTGCCACGCTACGAATTATTAACGGTAGGACAAGAGGGGAGATCAACGCGGTCAGAGGGTCAGAGGGAGATTTTCGTTAATATTGGTAGTATCAATATTCATTGTGTTAACGTACATTCGAGATAGGTGTGATTTACCATCGCAACGAAATCTGAATCTGCAGCGAAGCCTGGTATTACCGAGAAATACCCCGGTTACTGTCGGTGAAGTACCTACAATCCAACCTTGGTCATATTAGAGTGTTTGCTGTCATTTTTTTTTTTTCTTTACCTTTTACTGTCTCTAAAATATCTGCCGAAGGAAGGATTTGAGGTAAATTTTGAAAAAAACGGCAAAAATTTACTTTAGACAAGTATGTTTTTGATCAAAAGTTACGGTAACTTTTGTCTCTCAGTTTGATTGGCCTACACGCACCGAGCATTCTACCGACGCAGAACGCCCCAAATTATGGGAGAGTCATGTCTCCCATAGGCCACCAACCTTGCTGCTTGCTCTACACAACACAACAACCGGTGGGAGCACAGAGGCTCGGGAGGGTGCTACAGCAGTATGATACGGACAAGCGGTGCTGGATTTTGCTAACGGGGCGCCGGCGGACTGCTGGCGGCCCGCTACGGTACGCTCTCGCCGGCTTAGGTGTCGTGGAGGATGCGCTGTTCAGAAGAACTACTCAGTACGAGTTACTCGTACGAGCGTCTCGTATGGAGACGTGACTCGTACCGCCTTGCTGTAGAGCGCGACAGGATGACAGATCGCGTGTACCATTTCAATTTCACCACACTGCGGCAGCAGCACTAGCAGCACTAGCAGCAGCGGCGGCGCGCCGCCACGGTCTATATATGTCGGGCGCCGGGCGGGCTTGGAGCGGAGCGTGCCGGCGCGGTGTCGCGCGTAGGTCGTGGGCAGCAGCAGGAGCAGCACACGACGACAGAAGTGACCCAAAACGAAAGCAAAAACGGAAGCTGTTGCTTCTGCTGTCTGCTGCTGCTCTGCTGCTTTGGCTCTTGGCCGCTGCTGCTGTTGCTGCCGCTGCTGCTGGGGCTGCCGCCACGTAGCTGTAGTCGCCGGTGCTGCTGCTTGGGCGTGGATAGCAGCTGCGGCACTGCGGTCATACCCCTGCCGCCGCCACCGTTGCTGGGCTGCCGTTCCTCTCGTACGCTACTTTTTGTTTTTCGTTGTTTCATGGTTGTTGTTTGCGCATTGCCTCACCCCATTTCCCTTACATTTTCGGAGGCGTCGCCTGCAGGATTTTGTTACTTCTATCGCAAACACACCGAACCATGAGGGGAAGGGAATTACCTTTTTTAGCGGAAGGAAAGTGAATATTTTTTTACTTCTATCGCAAACACTGCTGCTATATAAATTGATAAGTGCCCGGTGATTCGTTACCCTAAACTAACGATACGACGTGAGTGAAGAAGCTCTCCGAAATTATTCAGCTTTCGCTCGGTGCATAGCTGGTCAGTCCAGGTGGTCGGTGTCTAGGATGCCTGCTATTTTGAAGGTTCAGGGCGAAGCTGAAGTTAAATTGAGCGGTCTACTCGGACAGAGATGAGATCGATTTAGGATATTGATATTTAATATCAATTAATCAGGAAAGGTTCGAACGCATATACGCTAAACTTCCGATCAAGATTCTCCGTCTTTATAATTAAGATGCAAGATAGTATTCAATCCAACTGCCTATTAATTTGAGAGAATATGGAGAATGCCCGATATTATATGGAAATATTTAATGAATAATCATAGATACGTGACAAATGCCGCAACAAGGAAGCTTCCTGTACAATGATTGATGTGCTCACATTCAATCGACTACCCGTTGCGACATCCAGCACACCCAAGTGTCCGTGCCGATTCATTCATCGTAAAAAGGTACACCAGTTCTGTGGTCACAAAACTACGACACAGAGATACTACCTCAGTGCAGTAAGCAGAGCAGACAATGCAATGCCATATAGCGACAGGCAAGACCTACCCTGCTAGCAATCCAGGTGCATGCAAAGAGAAAAAAAAGAGGAACAAAAAAGAACAAAAGAGAAAAAGCGAAAAGGAAAAAATAATAAAAGTAAACATAATGAAAGCAAATACAACAATCAAGACAACCAAACAAAAGACATGACAAATAAAAGAAAAAAAAAAAAACGTGGACGAAGTTCGATTTGGTATTGGAGATATATTAATACCAACAATCACGATATACTCGAAATCAAATTATTAAGATGAAATTTAAACTCCCAAGGGGCCGAAAMATATATCGTTGAGGTTGTTTATTTAAATAACTACGCTTATGGAATACGCAAATTTGTTGCTCCTTTGATATAAGACATAAAGGAGTAGACGAAAATGTGTAAGCAGAGTAAGTAACAACAAAGGGAAGACATTAACATATTCTGAGCGGCGCATTCAACCCAGGTGGAGCGAATTAAAAGCGATATATCTAATAAGTCAGGAAGCTGAGCTCGCTTCTGTTTCGTCAGGCGAATACGGAACAAAGTAACAGTAAGCGAAGGCCACGCACGAGCACATCAGAGAATTGTGAATCGGTCGGGAAAGGGGGGTATCCGAAACGTCCCCGTCGTGTAGTCTAGTCGTTGAAAACCAAACCTCAAGGATTAGGTCTGAGATGCTCGGCGAGCTAACGATAGCGGTCCGTTTGACCATAATACCTCAACATGTCTAAGAGACTGGGCTGCATTTTGTTTAACGCGATCTCAACAAATTGCGGAACAAAGTCAACAAGTAACTTCTCCGTACACAGAATACACAATGTTATGTGAACGGAGTATCAGGCGCCTGTCGGTGGCGTTCCAAAAACGTAGAGACGTTGTTTTAAGGTCAACAATGCGAAAAAAGTTAAAAGGACTCCGAACAGATGACTGTCGGTACAGAATCACGGGTCGCCGTGTTCCGGGATGGTTGCTCAAATCGAGGATGCGTTCAACAGTAATCGCCGAGGACAAATACCACGGAACAAAGTAACAATAAGCGATTCCCTCCGTACACATCATACACAATG
The DNA here is from genome assembly GCA_008828725.1 of Saccharina japonica. Taxonomy (NCBI): domain Eukaryota; class Phaeophyceae; order Laminariales; family Laminariaceae; genus Saccharina; species Saccharina japonica. The sequence goes on from MEHQ01002331.1 coordinate 32,028, forward strand.
TGAATCGCTGGAGAATGTAACCGACTCGGCATAGAGACCCAATAGACCGGACATTCATTTGACATCTATACATTGGCCTATTACGGTTCCCGTCCGTAGTGTCCCGGGATGGTTGTCAAATCAAAGATGCGTTCAACGTACCTAGAGGACAAATTCCGGAACGAAGAACAGGAGCGAACCCTCCTCCTATCTATACATAATGTGAATCGGGGGGAAAGGGGACGTAACCGAGGCTGCGCTCGCCTCGCGTCCCGGAGATGGTTGTCACAATATAAGGATGCGTTCCACGTAACTCGAGGACAAATTCCGGAACAAAGTAAAAGTAAGCGAAGGTCCCTCCGTACACATCATACGCAATGTGAATCGTTTCTTGATAGGGCCAGTAGTCGAGGCGTCGCTCGCCCCGTGTATCCAGCATTGAACGCTAGGCTAAGGATAATTCGACGGTCTGAGCAATCACAATGGAACGAAGATCCGCATGATGTCCCATCATTTGCGAGATACCGAGAGAGCTACGTGGACGAGTTCGATTTGATATTGATATTTAATATAAACAATCATGAGAAATTCGACATCACATAAATAAAATATAGAATGAAATAAAAACTCCCAAGGGGCCGAGATATTTTAACAGCGAGCTCGAGCATAAGGAAGCGTCCCGACTCCGTTACGGAACACGTTTCCTTGGCGTCGTTGCCCGCCGGCAGGAATACACGCGAAGTAATTCGGACGTGGAATCTGCGCATGCTTGACCAGTGACAAATATAAAGTCGATAACCGCGTTGATATTAAAGCTACCTTATGTTCAACGAGATAATAATAATCAACTCGATTTCTGCTTGGCGAAAATATGATAGAGGCTGCATACAAAAGAGATTAATTCGAACGCACACGGCTTGTTGTAGGTATGAGGCCGTTTTGCCTCGTTTACCTCTCTACTATTTAATACTACGAGTGGCATGTTTCGTGGGTGTTACAGTAGTGCTGGTGTTCCCGTGCCGCGGGTGGTGTTATTAAGGATGGCGTTGTTTGTGTCGTCAAACATTAAGACGCGAAACAAAGGCTGCTTTACAGCAGTGAGGAATCAGCACGGGCACTGGGTGTGTTGGACGCCGACGGGTATATAGTAGAAACAGCGGTTGAATGTGAACAACACACTCAGCAGTAGTGTGGCTGCTGGTTTCCGTTCTGCGATATTGCCTGCTGACTACAGCAGCAGTGCTGCTTTGTACCCCGGCTTACATGCCGAGCAGTGCTGCTGACATGGGTCTCGCGAACGTTGCATGCCGAGTGGTGCTCCTGATATTGATTCCCGCTAAACCATAAAACATCGGCAGCCCACGAGTTCCTCATCGGAGGCGTCTGCTTCCTTCCTTCCATACGGCAAAGGCAAAGGAGGAGAACACGCAGCCCAGTATATTCTCGGAGCTGCCGTCGGCTTGCCGTGACGCACTGCTGGCTGGTAATATAGGATTTTGGTGTGGGGTGATTTCCGGTCCGGCTTTGATTTCGTAAAACCTTCCGGCGGGAACCGTCTATTATAACCCGAATCGTTAAATCGTCGAATTCGCACATACGACGTAGCCGTGTTTACGCTATATGTACGCGCTTGTGTTCGTGCCACGCGTCTCACCTGTTGGTCACGGCGCACTGTAGCTGTTGCGTTTCCCGACACCGTCTTCTCCCTTAGTGTGCGTGGGCCTCAAGCCGTGTTTCCGCTGTACTGTAGTAGCGCCTCAAGCAGTCGGTCACACACATGCAGGTACCATGTCGTGCCCAGAACAAGTGCCATCATATTCCCGCATTTTATTTTTTTCGGAAAAGCCGAGCTTACCACTAATTCGAGGAAATGGTTGAGGCCCACTTGTGTGTATGGGTGTTTTTTTTGTCACTTTGCTATTCGGCTCAACTCGACAAACGGCAAAACCAACCTATTCGAGAAAATGCTGCTGTACGAGACGAAGGGAATAACGTTAGCCAATGAATGGTTGATTTGGTAGGATTGGCCTAGGGTTCAGGTTAGGGTTAGGGTTACTGCTGTAGTTTATATTCGTTAACCAATGAATAAAGGGTTGATTTGGTCTGATTGGCTTAGGGTTCGGGTTCGGAATAGGG
>MEHQ01002224.1:0-76483 GCA_008828725.1 Saccharina japonica
CTGCTGCTGCTGCTGTACCGATTCAGAGTCACCGTTGCTAATGCGAGCTGACAAGGCGGTCTAGTGAGGCGTGACATGCACACATACACGACGTGGCGAGGCGTGGCATGTACTCATACCCGCGACCTTCGCAGTTCACAAATCATCACAACCCCCGTTCCCCCGGCTCAAACAATATTCATCATAGATGTGGAACTCCCAAAGGTCACTCAGTGCTCGGCGTGTTTACGTGCTGATCTGCTCTGTTCGCGCTGTTGTCCTCGGCGTGTCGCACACACCCCACCTCTGTTGCTGATACTCCGCCGAGGCGCATGGTGTGTGCTACGCTGTTGAGGTGTGCAAAAACTAGGGCGACGCCGCTGCTGTACGCCCAGAACGGTCTTTGAGGATCGAACGGACAAGGGGGTACCCGGGGTGTGATTTCTGGGGTCACTTTTCTGTCACGCTGATTAACTTGATAGAATCGGCTGGGCTAACCCCAGCCTCGATCTAAATCCCCCATCCTTTGATATCCCGGGGCACCGAAAAGAGCTCGTAGTTGATTGTGATGTTCACAGCTCGCAACGGCCAGGCACCAGTAGCGAGCGCAGATGATTGGAACAAGCGCTATACATTGTCAGATGGCAAAAATAATAATAAGGTAGAGAAGCAGCAATCATTAAATAGTTTTTTCGACTGTGTGTCTTTCAAGCGTGCTGCCTCCTCCTCAGCGCGAGTTACCATTAACAAACGGTCACGTTGCGGTGACAGTTCGTCTCGCTGCCGAGCTATTTTCCTCGCATCTATTACTACTGCTGTGTTGTGCAGCAGCAGCAGCAGCTTGTCCATCACAAAACGCAGGTCGCGAGAGGTTTACTGCACTCTGCTGCGTTGTAGTGCTGCTGCTGTGCGGGACGAGTCGCTGCAGCGCTCACAGCACACATACATGGACGCGACTAAACCAGCAACATTTGGGGTACAAGCGTACCGCGCTCTCGGCCCCTCGGTATCCAGATACACACAACGAACCATCGAAAAATTGTTTCAAAGTCATTCATGGGTAAAGTGTTTATTAATAGTCGTGATGCAGAATCCAAGGGAAGGCCCATTCGTTGTATATACCAGGTACCGTCCCCTGTAAAAATCATAGTTGAGAAATGAAATCACTTGCTTTTTGGGTGGACGCCCAGGCCGACATGTCCGACATTAATCAGTGGGCCGACATTATTTAGCAACGACTGACCCGACACCAAGAAATATTCAAACAAAAAACGACTACGACTCGTACTGTACGCAGTAGATAGGTAGATTCACATCATACGAAAGTAAGTAGTAGTCGTAGTATCTGGTATGGTGGTAACAGTAACATGGTATGGTGCACTCAATATAGCACGTACGTACAGTAGTAGTAGTAGTATCTTATAACAGCAGTAGTAGTAGTAGTAGTAGTAGTAGTAGTTGTTGTAGTAGTAGTAGTAGTAGTAGCAGTGCAGCAACAGGTACACCCATCCACTACAAACATGTCACAGTTAGATTCTGGAATCAAGGCCTGTTTGGACTCAAAAACGTGGCAGGCTATTCGAAATCACCACTTTAAAAATCCAAAATACAGGGCAAAATCAAAATAGCATAGGAAAGGAGAAGAAAGTCTAATTACTTGGGTTTACACTACGTAAACGGTACAAGTTATATTCGAAAAGTCTCTGGGGTGGAGACCAGGTGAACGCTGAAACTTGACACACACCTTTGACTGACGTAGACGCGGAGGATGGACATTCATTTTCCTATACGTTTCATATATGGCGATTTTTAAGGCGGAATAACATGTGTTTTGGCATCTTTCTTGTTATTTGAGCGAGGGAAAGACTTGTCTCACGTTGATGTAGAATATATAACGTCGTTCCACTGCGTTGGGATATGGTGCGCACAACAGCGCAACTCGCGGCTGATTTTATTCAGCAGCCGTCGAGAAATTTCGATCCCAAAATAGCCTCTTGGCCACCTTTCGCTCAGCAAGCAATTGGCTTTTGTGATGGGAAACAAAAAAAAACACGAAGGAAGTACGACTAAAGGAAAAAAGAGAAAAGTCGGTCGGGAAAAGATGGAAAGCTATCTCGAACGCACAGGACAAGCGATGCGCGAAGCTTCGGTGGTCGCACGCCAGGCGACTGCCATCGAACGCGGTGGCCTCGCCGCGGCCGAGTCCATCCGCGATCGGGCGGTGAAGGAACGCAACAAAAGTCGCGCGGAGGCCTCTGAGACGAAGGCACAGCTCTCAAGCGCAGCTGCTCATATTCACGAGCACGAGTCCAACATAAAGCTGCAACTAGACCTCCGTCGTGAGTCATACGCGGTGCTGGCCACCACCCGGGCTGAGCTATGCGACCAGCAAGAAGTCGCGCGCAAGCAGGAGTCTTCCGAAGCCTCGGCTGGATGCATGCCCGTCCCCAGGGGATGCACTGGGCTGCTGTCCGTCATCGAGCTCAATGTTCCTACAGCAGTCAAGTGCGGCCAGCTCACGCTCAAGCGTCCGTGTGTTGTAACGCAGCAGGCTAAAACATTTTTTGCTCGAACGAGTCAACGAGGAATGTCCGGCTGCTCGCTGCTCGCCGTCGGAAAAAAATGAAATGTGCATCCACGAACTATGAATAGACCTTTATTGTGAAATTTGAGTTTTTCCCTCATTGCTGATTGGCTGATCGTGAAAGTTTCTTTTTTCCAGTTTGAAGACCCCCGGACAGAAAAATGGCGAATTTTACGTCTAAAAAAAGTGATTCCAGGTGCTAACAGTAGCGTGAAATCACAGCAGCACAGCAGCACATACAGCAGCAGTACGTACAGGAGCGGGGAGGGTGTAAAAATCATAGTTGGGAAATGAAATCACTTGCTTTTTGGGTGGACGGCCCGTGCCGACATATCCGACATTAATCAGAGTGGACCGACATTAATCAGCGACGAGTGGCCTGACACCAATAAATATTCCAACACGAATACGACTCGTACTGTACGCAGATACGTACATTCACAGCATACAACTACTCGTATAGAAAAAAATTATTGATGTACGTATATATGAAAACGAGTCAACTTTTTCCTCTCCTCGGTTGTGTATCGAGTTATTAACTGTTGTCAATATTAACGATGAGTCCTCCGACGGCCGAATGCCCAGCCTCACCCCTCGATAGTGACAAAGCACAAGCCGAATCACTCGCTGTTAAACAAGCACAGACAGGGGCTGAGCCCTGGGCTTTTGGCTATCTCGTATATCGTGCTATATGACACAATCGAACATGTGATGCAATGGAGTATGTACACCTGGTGCCTGGCACGTATACGTACGGCGCAACTCACCAGCACGTATATTTTGTAATATCACAGAACAGCAGTAATATTACAGCAAAAAAAAAAGAAGTATTATGACAGGAGTGTACGAGTAGTAGAGACGATACTTCGAGCTGGGGCCTGTGCGAGTAAAAACCCCCGTATCACTGCTGCTGGGTGTATATAGCATCCTGAGAGCAAGCAGTGGCCTGCGGTGCCATCTATCTCAAAAGCCTTGATTACTGGATGTTGCGGAGTGCCCCTCGTACATCGTTCGTGCAGCATGCTCGTTCAGCGTACTCTGGTTTGTGCTCTAGATACGTATCATACGTGCCGAGCAATGAGTCATGATGATTATAATCAAGATTCGGAAATAATGTAATCATGTGGAATAATCAAGATTTGGTGATGATTATTGGTACTCATCAAGCGTGAAAACGAACAAATCACCACATACATGTTGCTTTAATTAGTCTTGGAAAAAGAGACCTTGGTCTTGAATCGAGTGAATAACGATTGAAAAGTGGTCAAAAACGCGGCGACAGATAATCGCAGTCAGATAATCACGGTAAAGTAATCACGGTCAAATAACTGGGGTCAAGTAACGACGGTCAAGAAAAGAAAGAGAGAGGTATTTCAGCGCCGAGACAGAAACTAAACCCTAAAGGGGTTTAGAATAACTGGGGCCACTTTTGTCATGCCTATTATCTTGAAAACCTGGCATCACTTTTGGGATTTTGGTTTTTGAGTCTCCGGTCCTTCAGATCTGATAATAGACTGGAGAATGAATTATGTTAGTATCGCAATCGAATGAGTATCATTCGCGTTTCTAGTCCACAGTCTTGAAAAAAAATGCAACACTTTGTCCGGCGTTTTTCCGGCGGGCTCAGGGGCAGGGATGGATACCGAACCAAAAAAAAAAGGATCATGGGCAGCGGCCAAAAAAAGGTATACCTCGTCCTTTTGCGGCCAAAATCAGGTACATACTTAAAACCAAGTCAAAAACGCACTCCAATTGCGCTGCCATTGGTCCAAAACTCGTTGTACCGGTTTTTGCCTCTTCAAAACCCAGGTATACCTGATTTTGTCTACTCTGCTTGACTTTCACCTTTTTTTTTGTCGTTTTTAAGCCAATCAGAGGCCCTTCATAGTTCCACCCTATGCCCTCGATACAAATGCCGACGTACGCGGAGACCCCCTTCTCCCTTCGCACCTCGCACTACACGCCACGCGAGCGACACACACATATCTGCCTGCACACCTCCGCCGAAATAATACGAGATAGAAGGCTCCCCTTCGGGATTTTGTGGTGGACTTGGAATACCAGGGGTGTCACAAAAGTTGAGAAGGGAGAATACAGCAGCAGGCGTTCGTTCCTCGTACTATTAATAGTAGCTACTCGTATACGTAGCCACCGAGCGAGCACGAAGAGCATGAAAAAAACTCGACTTTGCATTGCAAGGAACCGCAGGTTCGTGGGGTGCGTTTTAAACTTGATTTTAGTATGTACCTGTTTTTGGCCCCAAACGGACCAGGTGTGCCTGTTTTTGGCCGCTGCCCAAAAAAAAAAGTTCGATATTTTTTCAAAATACCGAAACTCATAAATAGTTTCGGTATTTTTTCGGTATTTTTCGGTATGTTTACAAAACGAGGTTCGGTATTTTCCCGGTATTTTCCGGTACCCCACAAGGAGAGTTTCGGTATTTCTTGGTACAATCGCGCTGGGTGTATGTCGTTGACTGGACGTACGTGCTACCGAGTATGGGGCAAGATTAGGTATATACTGAGCACAGGAACGATGTGGGGCATACGAACAATACCACCATAGGCCCTAAAAAAATCTCGAAAGTCGGACGAAAGGGATGAAACTGCCTTCATTGATGGCTGATGATTAGGTTATTATGATGACCAATAGTCAACAATAACTCGTTTCGCTGACGGGTACGTAGCCCGTGGTCACAAAACACGCCAAGAAACGACCAGACAGGAAACTACAAACAACTACCTGCCACAAAATAATGCATGCATGCGCCATGCACCGCAGTTCGCAGTAGCAGTGGTACCATCAGGTGAGTATTATTACACCCTTACGCAAGGCAACGGTGCTATCCATAATAGCTGCGAAACGCCATCCCGTAACACATACACTCGTATATGTACGAGTATCTTTAAATCAAATAATACCAGAAAGAAAAACAAACAAACGAAATATTAAGTAGTATGTACGACGTACGAAGACGACAAATAATGTAAGAAAATATACACGAGACGAAAAAAAGTAAAAAAATGTACTTTTTTTCGACTATTTGAAAAAAATAAAATATTTTTGTGTCATGAATATTCATCTTGAAATTAGTATGGATTTTGTAACTTGAATTTCGTGTCGGGGCGACGCCCTGCGGGCAATTCGTCCGATTACGTTGTGAACCTCTCCTTTCATCCCCGAGCGAGTGTCTACGGAATGATAGGTAGGGGCACTCTACATTTATTTGACAGTGTTGCTGTGTGTCGACAGGATCGACTGCAACGCCCCTCGCCGCGCCCTCCGTCCTCTGTTCAATGCCTCCCCGTGAACCGTGTGAACGCGTGCGGGATGTTTTGAGCATCGATTTACATTGATTTTATGATGGGGAAATCCCTTTTTATGGCCCAGAAAATAACTATAAAATAATTGCCAGGTCGTACGTATTTAAAAAAAGTAAATTGAAGACAAACGAACGTTTATCGTACCAGTAGCACTCTACTAACTGTGTAGCTAAATGTAGTATATGTACTCGTAAAGTGTGTTTTTGTTGTGAAGTTTGACACGTCGAAAATGCAAAAACCAGCTCCACTGCCGTACAGGCATGAGGTACGTTGCGTACGTTCCGACTGATCGCTCGTTTGCGGTGCCTGCTACATTTCGAGCGATGTATAATGTATAATACGAACCTGCGGAGTACGATAACAACGAACTGAAAGAGCGTGACTCGTTTTATGTACGTACATATTATATAAAGGGGTGTAATTTTTATTTTCTGGATTGGGGGAGACGAAATAAATACTATCGTCCAGACGACACGATACCCCAATGTGATGTGGTGCCTTAAAGCTATAGATAGGACACCGCAAAGATTGTTCGCGTGTTCTCTTTGGTAGGCCAGTCAGGCCTAGAAGAACGTTCTAAACCACTAGAACGTTCCTTAATGTCGGAACTCCGATAAGAATTAGAGAAGTTCTCATAAAGCATATAGGAATGTTCTTATATGAAAACATTCCCATAAGTGGACAGACAGTAGACTTAGAGAAGAAGTAGATCTAGCAGAGTAACGAAGTTCTATTATTGGCGGGGGTTTGTAACAACCCGACTTACGGGCCATTGGAGAAGAGGGCCCGAGAGCCTGGAAGAGGCTCTCGCNTTCGAATCGATTCGATTCGATTTGCAAAAAATATAAGTCTTTTGGGACTTCTTTTGATATCCGATCGAATCGATTTTTTCATGCCCCAAAGTACAAATGTTTTTCCGGTGATTCATGCTTTGACCAATCAGATGAAACCGCGTCGATTCATTGAAAAAAAAAAATCGATTTGAAATCGATTCGATTTGCAACTTTCTTTTAATGGGCCCTAACAGGAAGAGTGGTGAAGCGTTGAAGTCGATGAAATAATTCATGGAATAACAACATAAAATAAAAAAAAATGAAGTTGTTTCAAAGTCGTCTCACGACATGTTTTTTGCGAATGTTTTAAAATATTATGAATGTCCTGTCGAAGTTTGAAGGTGGTCTACTACTGTAGTACCGCCTACGTAGGGCAGACCGGGGCATAATATTACTGGTACAAGTAGTGCTACCGAGATATTAGTAGTATCGAGATTGTGAGTAAAAGGGTCTACCCACACCAGTATGAATACGTGGCTCGTCTAAATACGGCATCCAAGTCCCCACCCAGAAACACACGAAGCAACGGCTTGCAATGTTCGACTGCTGTAGTCTGTAGTAGCTGCGGGAAGCGCTACGAGTACTGCTGCTGTAGTACCCAGATTCACCTGTGCGAGCAAGCATGCTGCCGCAGCTCGGTGGTAAGGCAAGGCAACATGGTTATATGAGGTACCACAGGTACGTACCGGTATATACGAGTATGATGATACCAGATACCAGGTACTCGTATACTCGAAGTGTACGATATAGGGCAGGGCGAGTATAGGGCATCAAGGCGTCGACCACTACTGGACTTGACTGGACTGATACAGAGGCCCCGTCCGTCGCGACCTTCTTGAGGCAGTGCTTATCCATCCAAGCCTGTGGATCCCACGGCTCTTCGGGACCTTCTGGTCCACCTTCGATCGAGCTCATAGCTCCTTTGTACCGCTCGCTACTCTCCCTCGACTCTCCTGCTGCAGTCGCTGCCTCTACGCAGCTGCAGCTCATAGGTCATAGGCCTGCGGCCGCCCCTGGTATTGTAGTAGTATGGAAGGCCTTGTATCAAGCAGGGGGGGGGGGGGGCGGCCCTCTACCATCCCCTGTGTCCAGTTTTATATAGGTATTGCGTAGAGGGAGGGGATGGTCTCAGGTACCCCCCCCCCTGTCAAAACGTAAAAGTTGAACAATTTGACGTGAGGTGTCGAAAAACAAAATTCCGACACCCCTCGGTATGTATGTAAACAAATAAATAAAAAAATCATCATCATCAATAGCAGTTTCTCCGGCCGCTGATACTACAGTACAGGACACCTAATAAGAAACAGGCCAACAAGAAAGCCAGGCTGAGATTTGGAGGAAAATAATAAATTCGGGATTCGTTATCTTGAAATTAGTGTAGAAAGCACCCTCTCTCAAAATAAGAAATCCAGCCTGGACCAGATTTCCTGTTTCTTATTAGGTGTTCTGTACTGTATATTAACTCAGATTTTTTACAAGGACGCCGAGCACTAGTAGGTGAACGTACCTGAGCCTCTAGTTCGACCGTCCGTAGCGTCGTACGTGGCCACAGTAGAAGAGTGTAGATACCAAACAGGAGCTTCGAAAAGATCAAAAACTTGCTGCGGAGCACGTTCGTTTCGTGATGCAAAAACAGCAATGCTTGCCCTCCCTTGTAGATCCAAGAGCCCCAATACCGTCTAGAGACTATAACGAACAAGCTATACGTTGGTCGGTCGAAGGTCTGAGCATTAGAACTGGAGCTATGCCGTTTTCCGTAAGGAGTACTGATATGGTGTTGTTATACCAGTCTGAGCATCAGAACTGGAGCTATGCCGTTTTCCCTAAGGAGTGCTGATATGGTGGTATTATACCAGTCTGAGCATTAGAACTGGAGCTATGCCGTTTTCCGTAAGGAGTGCTGATATGGTGTTTTTATACCAGAAATAGTATTGCTGCTGTAAAAAACGAAAAATATACATTTTTCAACACTCAAGTACTTTTTTTTTTAAATACCGAAGGGGGCCCTTAATCAAGTATTTTTCGCTTGCTTATTATAAGCACAATCAAAGCAACCATATCGTGCTTATTTGCTTATTTTAGCTATACGAAGTTTACCATAGTATACTATTAATAGACGCCATACAGAATAAGTGTATGGGTTTTAGAATGCCCTTAGTAAACTCTATACAAAAAAAGTGTATATGTTTTAGTGTCGACATATTCGTATGGGTTTTAGTATCGCGATTCTGAAATCCGTATAATTATATATATAGGTTTTTTAGTATAAACACACCAAACGCCATCCAAACGAAATAAACAACTAAGTTGAGCAGCTTTTAACCCAGATAAGCAATAATCAAAGCAACCCCTTCATTCGGTTGCTTACCAACACCACCCCCACCTCGTAACAACCGGGCGCACACACGCACACAGACACCTCCGTCTCGGTTGCGCCCGCCCCAGCCCCAGAAACATCCCGATTCAAGAGGGGAGGATCCCGGCGCAAGAGTTGTTGGCGCCATGGTGAAATGTGGTATATATTCAGGCTGCAACGGCCATCAAGTGTATGACCCAACGACTTATCCATGAAACATGAAACACACACAAACAACACACGTACGGCCCAGGCGTGTCGTTTAGACAACGCGTCTTGTCAATCAACTGACCACAATACGGCTTCGAAATTAGTGTCTAGTACTCATTTCGACGTCAACCTGGCTTCAAAACGAGTGTTTAATTTGATCTTTTTTTGCATTTAGGGCCAGGGGGGGGGGGGTAGTGTGGGTCTGGGGCATTTGTTTTTGTGCACCCTTGCACAGATGCTCCGAGTATTCTCAATACTCCGAGTATACTCGGAGTATCGAGTATATTTCGTACTCCGAGTACTGAGAGTATTAGAGTACTGATGGCCTAAATACTCGGAGTACTTCGAGTATGAGCAGTACTGAAGGCCTAAATACTCTGAGTACTGGGGGTATGAGCAGTACTTATACTCGAGTACAAGCAGTACTCGGAGTAAAAACATCTAAATTACTCGGAGTACTCTGAGGATCGAGAGTATTGGATACCGAAATACTGCGAGTACACAAAGTACCTGAAGTATTTTTTCCCGAAAATACTCTAATTACACTCCGAGGTAATGGGAGCATCTGTGATTTTTTTAATCCTATAAACGCAATCACATGCTCCCAGAACCTGGGAGGAATAGCGGCCGAGTCTTTAAAATGATGCAAAGATGCTCCTAACGTGCTTCATTCACACTCAGAATATACTCCGAGTATCGAGTACATTTCGTACTCCGAGTACTGAAGAGTATAAGAGTATTAGCGGCCTGAATACTTGGAGTACTTGGAGTATGAGCAGTACTGAAGCCCCAAATACTCAGGGTACAAGGAGTACCCGCAGTATCGGACCCCGAAATACTCCGAGTAAAGCAGTATCGAGAGTGTTCATACCCGAAGTACTCCGAGTACGAGCAGTATCCGGAGTAGTATCGAACCCCGAAATACTCCGAGTACCCGAAGTACCTGAAGTATTTTATCTCCAATACTCCTTACTTTACTCCAAGGTACTCGGAGCACCTGTGCACCCTTGCCTCAAGTACTTTTTTCTTTTCATGATCGAAGGGGCCCCTTAGAAAAATGTAAGAGCCATTAAAATAAGGCACTGCTGTTTATGTTTGCGTACACGATGCTTTCATTTGCGCCCATATTCGTACGTGGTACCGGTATGAAATACGTACAGCTCGCACTCCCTCGTATAGATGATTTCGCACTGAGTGTGCCGGTCAGACTTTTGGTACAGTGAATCTTCATATATATGAATATGTATCATACCAGGCAACGCTTGGATACATAGACTTACTTACTAATATCTGACTCAGGGATCCCCCATCCCTGCACTCTCAGAGCTCCCACTACGAACACCGCCTCCGTTCATTACTTGCTCCTCTCTTTGTTCCCTATATACTTTTTTAGTTGTCGAGAGGCTTTTTCCTCTTTCAGTTTTGGGTTCGTGTGTGTGCCCAGACAGCACGGCAGCGCGGGCGGGTCCGGCGCCATGGCGGGTATGGGAGGGCGCCGGCCAGTAGAGGGGGGGTCAGAAGGAGCGTGGTCGTCTTTTTCGTGGCTAGGCGTGGCGTGTCCACCGAGACACGAGGGAAGCATGAAGGGCCTTTGCCTGCGTTGCTGCTTGCTGTATCAATCCTGTATGTCAGAGTTATAAGGGTCGTTTATTTTTGTAAAAGAACATTCAAGCGGTGCTTATTTATCGGAAAACATATTTTTTTCAGAGAGAGGACCAGGCGATTTGAACACCTCATGATGGAGCGGGCGAACGAGGGCCACGGTGAGCACCGGGCTTCATGCGAGGCGGGCCACGGGGCTCACTGGGGCAGAGAAGCAGTAGAGCTCGACCCGGACCGAATCGATGGCGACGTGATCGCGGAGGGACGGGGAGCATCAAGGCTGACGAAACGCGAAAGACGTCAACTTTGTTTTTTGTTTTTTGCGGCGCAATGGGCTTGATGGATTTTTTTTTCTTTTTTTTCGAGTACGCGTACGTACGAGTATGGACATAGATAGAAATAAAATGAGCATCGATGCCTCTCGTGATTTTGGAAATGGCCGAAGTCCCTCCTATCGTCTGGGCTTCAGACCTAAATGGAAATGCGTCAGCTCTCGGCGCCTCGCCCGCGCTTTCTCATCCGTTCTCTCGCGGTCGCCTTCTCCGGCCTCCGACGGGCCTGTTCTCGCTCGCGCTCTCTCGAGGTCGCGCGTCGCCGCCGAGCGCGGCGGCCTTCAATCCGTCGGCTCTTTCGAGACGGCGGGACATCGACACTTTTTCTTCGAGGCAGGAAGGCTATTTGCGGGGCGTCGAGGTTGTTTCTTCGAGGCAGTAAGACCATTTTGTGGTTGTTCTTGGAGATACTCGTACTCATACGAGGTTCTACGTGTACGTACTTTTTACCTGTATTTGTTCCAGGATCTTGGGCTTTTTTGTCGGTCGCGAGCTTCGATAGCTCGGTCTCGCAAATGGGACTACCTACTCCCAACTACCTTCATGAGCGAGCTTTAGTCCCTTCCACCCCTTCGGCCTTGCTTCGTCGGGATACGAGTACGATACTACAGCAGCAAGCACGGCAGTCTTTGTACAGTCAGTACTACCGTAGAACAGTAGTAGTACAATAATACGACAACAAAAAGTTTAGCCGATTTTTTCTCGGGTGGATTCATACTGCCTTGGTACTGCTGCTGTAGCTCCCTTTTCAGGGTAAAATATGAGTTTGTACGTAGAACAGCGTAGTACCAGGTACAAAGTACTGCTGTTTTGTACGTACGATGTAGCGAGCAGCTGGTCTGTAGCACTGCTGCTGCTGCAGTAGTACGTACTGCTGTACAGCAGTACTACTGTGGTTGTACTAGTGTAGTGCTGTAGATACGAGTAGTCTGCTCCGACACGAGAGTCAGAGAAGGATTGAGACCCCCTCCCCGTTGCCGCCAGCTTTGAAATATCTCGACTATATCCACGCGCAACCGCTTGCTCGGCACGAAGTGTTTTCGCCGCACGACCAAAACTGAGCCCGACATCGGGACCGCGACTGGTGCATTTCTGACAGAAACTGAGAAATGAAGTTGCGAACTGAGTATCAACACAGTTAGGGCCATTCCTAACGAAAACAAAAAAATCACGATTCGGGACGTTTTGGCATGACAAAATATCACGATTCGTGATGTTTCTTTCCTAACGAAAATAGGTGCTTTTTCGTCACGTTTCGTGATATTTTCAAATTATAAAAAATCCGATATTTTCAAACCAACGGTATTTGAGGGTGGGGCCAACTCTCGCAGGTAGGTCACGGCCAGGCCGTGCCGGGCCGACCGCGCTCGACCCGGTCCGTGACTCAAACCATGGGCAGAGGCCCGACACGGTCTGTGATATTCAAACCTCACGCGCCGTCGGCCAGGCCAGGTCCGCGCGAGGTTCCAATCTCGCTGACATGTCGTCTGCTCTGCCTGGCCCATGAGATTTTCAGAATATTTTAGCTTTTTCTTCACGCTGTGTCTCCGCCTCCTCGAGATTTCGAAGTCACAGCATGCTCGTTACCCCGCACCCAGCAGTGTCTTTAGGCAGCCGCTCGCTGTCCACAACCGGCGTACGAAGCAGGGCCTGGCATGCCTCTATACCGGCCATCGGATACCGTTGGTGTCGGGTGGGTTACGTAGTGCCTTGATCAGGCGTATTTTGAGCCACGACAAATGTCGTGAATCGTGATTTTGTTTTTTTCTAAGAAATTGTAAAAAAAATTGGCGTCATGAATCGTGAGGTTTTTGTCGTGAATCACGACAAAAAAAATCACGATTCACGACAAAAACCTCACGAATCGTGATTTTTTTTGTTCGTTAGGAATAGGCCTTAGCGTTTCCTTCTTCCTGCGACACTTGGCATTGCCTTGACTCTGTACGTAGTATGTGTCAAATATCAAAACACGAGCGATCGCCACCACATTGTTGTCGTAAATCTCACAAACTATCCTGAAAACTGAGACTATCCACGATACACCGAAAGCGACTGATCACATTTCTGAGACTGACCACTGTTGAGACTGAGAAATGAGGTTGCGAACTGAATATTTCAACACGCAGCATTCCCTTCTTCCTGCAACACTTGGCACTACCTTGATTCTGCACGTCAGATATCGAAACACGACCGAGCGCCATCACATTGTCGTAAGTATTAAGGATGGTACGAAATAATTGATGTGCCAGGCAAATTGCCCTATATCCGAAGCATGGGTGCCGGCGAATGCCGGCACCCATACGGAGCCCTTGTACTTACTAATATCTCCCCTAGGGATCCCTCATCCCTGGCCTCTCAGAGCTCCCACTTCGAACACCGCCTCCGTTCATTACTTGCTCATTATCTCTCTCTTTGTTCCCTAAATACTTTAGTTGGCGAGAGGCTTCTTCCTCTTTTAGTTTTGGGTTCGTGTGTGTGCCCAGACAGCACAGCAGCGCGGGCGAGCCCGGCGCCATCGCGGGTATGGGAGGGCGCTGGCCAGTAGAGGGGGGGTCAGAAGGAGCGCGGTCGCCTTTTTCGTGGCTAGGCGTGGCGTGTCCACCGAGACACGAGGGAAGCATGAATGCGCTTTGTCTGCGTTGCTGCTGCAGCATGTACGAAACTATAAGGGTCGTTTGTTCTTGTAAAATAATATTCAAGCGTTGCTTATTTATCGGAAAAAGTAGGATTTAAAGAGAAACCCCGGCAGTTTGAACACCATCATGATGGAGCGGGCGAACGAGGGCCACGGTGAGCACCGGGCTTCATGCGAGGCGGGTCACGGGGCTCACTGGGGCAGAGAGGCAGTAGAGCTCGACCGGACCGAATCGATGACGACATGATCGCGGAGGGGCGGCGAGCATCAAGGCTGACAGAACGCGAAAAAAGACGTCAACATTTTTTTTGTTTTTTGCGGCGCAATGGGTCCGATGGGGTTTTTCTTCTTTTTTTCGCGTACGAGTACGTACGAGTATACTCGTATGTACGTACGTACAAATGTGTACGTCTTTCTTCTTTCTCAGTTTTGTTGATTTCCTGTTTTTCGTACTTCACAACTTGACGACCGAGCTGTGCTGTGCTTTCTCTTCCATACATACAAAGTACGAAGTAATATATACCACCGTTTGTTGTTGTTGTACTACCACACACACCACAGCAGGCAGCGCAGCGCCGTGCTGTGAGCCGTGTTGCTGTGCTTTCTCTTTCGATCATACAGCCTCTTTGTTGTCCTGGAGCATGGAGCTAATGTGCATCCCGAGCATGTTTTGCATGCATGTCAAGTCCGCCGTTTCTTCCCTGTGCACCATGAACCTCTTACCATGAACCTCTTGGCATTTTCAAGTCGGTGCTTTTGCTTGCACTATACATCATGGGCTTCTTCTGCCCCTTTCCTTGCGCGAGCTTAGCGGGCGGCGTCAGCCGCCCGCGGAGCGGAGCCCTTGTGCATACATACTAATAATATTATTATTACGTAGCGTGTCACTATTAATAATAAACTAAGAAACAGGTCAGCTGTGAACTCTCCCAATCGGTCGATATTCATCTTTGCTTAGCTGCGTGGCGATATTCCATGATGTTATTGTTAGGTACATTTCCTCGCGACTGACTACTGGCCGGTGACTCCCCTGGATGCTACCAGGGTCGACGAGACGATAATACTTGTAGAACGATTTCCGATTGGTTTCGCCCCATATCATCACGTGTACCGAAACAGCAGATCACACGAAAGGGGCACATTGATAGGTAAGGGGTACGAAGGACACAAATATACTTCATACTCCCTGTGAATGTAGCAGCAGGTCTTCTTGACGTAGCACGTGATTGGCGATTTTCCACGTGCTCGCTATCTTGACTCCTGCTCTTTCTTGATATACGCAAAAGCAAAGTATTCACACACCTGTATAGTTCGCAGAGGGTGACCCAACGGCGGAGGAGGTGACTTTCGTGTTTTCTGCAGGCGGGTTGTGAGCGGCGCACTCCACTATTATAGCAAAGTTACGATCTGCAGATGCCACAGACCGGTACGATGTTTTGTAAAAAAACAATTCTTCGGATTTCGAACGGCCGACAATCAACAAAATGCTTGCTTCGAATTGATGACGGCAGTTTGACTCCTTGACTGACGGCACCCTTGACTAAAAGTGGTATAATGACGTCAAATCTGCCATTGACGCGTCCGAAAAGCCCAAGGGTTCTACGTATCATTGCGTATGGACGAATTAAAATCGTAGCATCTTTGGTCTGGCATCATGCTTTGCTGTCCGCTGTGATTCGAGCAGCTGTTCATCGTCACAAACAGGAACGGCAGAGACTGTGTACCATCTGGCCTACTACGAACTGGCATCGCATCTCCACGATGAGAGAGGTGGAAGACACAAGCCCGGTGATCGGCCAATCGGTGCATTGGCTGGCGCGGCAACAACGGGTGCCTCGCCCCCACAAGTGCAGCATGGAGGGTGCGACGACGACGGCAGCAGCACACAACAGGTGCCTGGGAGAGACGGGAAGGCCTAGGTTCCGGCCATTGAGGAAGGAGCGATCGCTGTACTCCACGGCAGAGGTGAGAGTCGTGTGTGTGTGTTCTTCGTTATTTCTACCCGTCCACATCCAGCGGCGCACCCAGTGTCCCTGCAGATTCCTTGATCCGCGAGAGACACAAGCCCCGTGGCCACAAAACTACGGCATAGAAGAGCTACTGGTCTGTACACGTTGTCAATAAGGATTAAATAAAATTATTATAAATACGTCAGCTGTGAGTTCAACCGATTGAATAGTAGATACTCAACTTTGCGAGCTGCGTAGAATTTTTGTTCTATGTGTTATTTGTGGTATTGGTGTAGGCTTCGTGATGTACTACAGTAGGAACCTACTGTAGTAGTTACTACTCGATTTTACAATATGCCGTTCGCGCGTGTTATGTGTGTATTCCTCGTTGAGGATATAGTTCAGTGACTCCCCTGGATACTACCCGGGTCAGCAGGACAACGTAACAAGGGTATCCCATGATCATTCTGCGCACTGTTACTATATAACCCGAATAGAGGAGACAAGTATGATATTTGGTAAAGTAATCGAGTACATCTATATCACAAAATGTGTTGTTAGACGAGGGTGGGGACGGGGGGAAGGATTGAGATGAGTTCGTTGTTCTGCAGTTGTTTGTTGTCGTTTGTGAGTTTCTTCTTAGCAGTACCAGAGAGTAGGCATACCTATAGCCTTGCAATACAATGCGGATTTTACCACCACCCGCTGCTGCTGCTGCTGCTGCTGCTGCTGTCTGCTCATCAGCTGCTGTGTAGTAGTCCGTGGTGGTCTGCTGTTCCTTCTGACAATACGCGAACCGAAGAAGAGTAAGAGTATCGACATCGTGACGGGTAGCTGCCGCTCGTTGCAGCTGGCGGTGCTGCAGTGTGTTTCCTGTGTGCTCCTTGCTGCGCTTGTCTATTGATCGATGTGCTTGATCCTTCCTGTCCTGGCTGGATATTGTACCACATCATTCCAGGCATCATCCCACAGACCGGTACTCTTTTGCATACAAATTTATTTTCCATCAAGCAGGCGCCCGTTTGCTTCACGTACACTGCTGATCGAAGCCGTTGTTTTGCTCTCTGGACTCTCGACCCACGCACAGGGCACCATCCGCCAACCATCCAACCAGCCAGGCGTAACGGTTGGAGGCCAGCGAGGGCGGGTGTACCCGCCGTTTTCTCCCTCAAATTGTTTGGAGGAACAACCACCACCTAGTGGTGTATACGTAGCATAGCATGCATACGTGATGGGTGACCTGTTCGTTTCCTCGTCCGTTAGAAATTGTTACTATTTTATATTAATATTCATTGAAAAAACATTAATGTACGAGTAGTACTAGAAAACAAACACACAACAGGGCAAATCAGGAACTGTACAGTATATCATATATTATATGTATTTACAAAAATAACTGTACAGCAACAGCGGCAGTATTTCATCCCCCACTGCGAGGCACCATAACTCTCGAGCCTGGTAGGAGAGTATACACGTAAAGCCAGACAGAGCACACAACAACCAGTCGCACGCTCTAAGATATGATGCCGGTACACTCCGCTTGGCGCTGGGGATACGTGAGGCTGCAGTCAGCACACAGTGATGAGCATCGGAGTTCGACCATTGGCAGCATCGTGATCCATGGCTCACATATGACATACAGTAGTATATCGATGGAGTACGAACCCACTAACAAGCACAACATAACATACTATTAATACCTGTGCTGTGCTCCTCTGTTGCGCGTACTTAAAGCAGTACGTACACGCACAGCAGTATCTCAGACTACCGGTGTTAGAACACTCGTAGATGTTCATAGATCCTTAATCTCTACTAATAGATGGTATGAATGTCTGCTGCAGTCTCTGAATGCATGTATATGCATGCAGTACGTATATACATACCGCCGCTACTGCTGTGTACGTAACCCCCATGAAATAAATGCCGACGACTTTTGACGTTGCGTCTTACGGTACACCGGTAGATAGAGTAGATATATCAGAAGTACACCAGCAAACATGTCGAGAGACAGGACTTTCAACGCTTGACAGACAGAAGCTTTGCCTTGACATGCCGTGACTGACACCAAACTAGTAGGTTTTAGTGTGTAGAACTTCGTCCCTACACCCTTGACAGCGCATGTTTTGCCTTGCTTGACATATCTCCCGACATCTTTGTACACCAGCAGTGCCCTGCGAACACCACACCAGACGCTATGGATATTCGTAATATTATCGAGGTACAAGAGAAAATTATGTGTTTTGCATGTATGTGCGAGGGCTTCGCTCCGCGGGCGGCTGACGCCGCCCGCTACGCTCGCGCAAGGAAAGGGGCAGAAGAGGCCCCTGATGTATAGTGCAAGCAAAAGCACCGACTTGAAAATGCCAAGAGGTTCATGGTAAGAGGCTCATGGTGCACAGGGAAGAAACGGCGGACTTGACATGCATGCAAAACATGCTCGGGATGCACATTAACTCCATGCTTCAGGGCAACAAAGAGGCTGTATGATCGAAAGAGAAAGCACAGCAACACGGCTCACAGCACGGCCCGGCGCTGCGCTGCCTGCTGTGGTGGGTGTGATTTGTGCCTTCGGGAGTATGTGTGGTAGTACAACAACAACGAACGGTGGTATATATTACTTCGTGCTTTGTATGTATGAAAGAGAAAGCACAGCACAGCTCGGTCGTCAAGTTCTGAAGTACGAAAAACAGGAAATCAACAAAACTGCAAAGTTGAGTATCTCCTATTCAATCGGTTGAACTCACAGCTGACGTATTTATAATAATTTTATTCAAAACCGAGAAAGAAGAAAGACGTACTCGAAAAAAAGAAAACAATTCCCATCGGCATTGCGCCGCAAAAAAAAAAAAAAATGTTGACGTCTTTCGCGTTTTGTCAGCCTTGATGCTCCCCGTCCCTCCGCGATCACATCGCCATCGATTCGGTCCGGGTCGAGCTCTAATGCCTCTCTGCCCCAGTGAGCCCCGTGGCCCGCCTTGCATGGAGCCCGGTGCTCACCGTGGCCCTCGTTCGCCCGCTCCATCATGAGGTGTTCAAATCGCCTGGTCCTCTCTCTGAAAAAACATATGTGTTCCGATAAATAAGCACCGCTTGAATGTTCCTTTACAAAAATAAACGACCCTTATAATTCTGACATACAGGATTGATACAGCAGGCAGCAACGCAGACAAAGGCCCTTCATGCTTCCCTCGTGTCTCGGTGGACACGCCACGCCTAGCCACGAAAAAGACGACCACGCTCCTTCTGACCCCCCCTCTACTGGCCGGCGCCCTCCCATACCCGCCATGGCGCCGGGCTCGCCCGCGCTGCCGTGCTGTCTGGGCACACACACAAACCCAAAACTGAAAGAGGAAGAAGCTTCTCAACAACTAAAAAAGTGTATAGGGAACAAAGAGAGGAGCAAGTAATGAACGGAGGCGGTGTTCGAAGTGGGAGCTCTGAGAGTGCAGGGATGAGGGATCCCTGAGGAGCCAGAAATTATTAAGTAAGTCTATTAATGAATAATGTACAGGAGAAGCTAACCAATCAGCCGGGGGCGGCCGGGGATTGACGCTTAACCCCCCCAAGGGGTCGAAAAGAAACATTATACGAACGATTTTTTTTTTGTTTGTATCCAGAGTGTACGTATCAGTGTACAGTACAGGACACCTAACCAGAAACAGGCTAAGGGCCATTCCTAACGAACGAAACAAAATCACGATTCATGACGTTTTGGCAAATAATATTATCACGATTCGTGAGATTTATTTCCAAACGGAAATAGGTGATATTTCGTCACGCTTCGTGATATTTTCAAATTGTCAACAATCTGATATTTCGATATTTTAAATCCAACGGTATTTGAGGCGAGGTCAACTCTCGCAGGTAGTAGGTGACGGCCAGGCCGTGCCAGGCCGGCCGCACCTGACCCGGCCTGTCATTCAAATCGCGGCCCGAGGCCTGACCGGGCCTGTGATATTCCAACCTCACGTGCCGTCGGCCGAGCCAGGTCCGCGCGAGGTTCCAATCTCTCTGACACGTTGTCTGCCCTGCCTGGCCCGTGCGATTTTCAGATTAGTTTTGCTTTGTCTCCACGCTGTGTCTTTTCCTCCTCGAGATTTCGAGGCCACAGCACGCTCGTTAGCCTACACCTACGTAGCAATGTCTATAGACAGCCGCTAGATGTCCACCATCTCGGTGTACGGAGCAGAGTCTGCCATGCCCCTATACCGGGCTTCGGATACCGTTGGTGTCGGATGGGGTACGTATTGCCTTGATCATGATCAGGCGTGTTTCGAGCCACGACAAAGTATCACGAATCGTGATACATAATTTTTAAAAGAAAAATCTTGAAAAATAACGTCATGAGAGACCAAAGGTTATGGTACCGCTTTGTGGCTCGTTCATAATCTTATCAGCAACACAGTGCCAAAGAAAATGGGTGTACCCCTCGTATGGAGCATAAAGTTGGCCACTATGTTCCCCAAGATTGAAAAATCCAACAAAAAGGGGTGCCTCGTCATCATCTGACCCCTGAGATGATGCACAATACGCCATTATCTTGGTTGGCTCTTTTATTGTTCCGCAAATGTATACGATAATACATGCCTTGTACTGTATAATACGAGAACGATACGTATAATATGTACGTATGACGTACACCGAGTACGTATACGAAAACGATACGTACCATATTTTGAATACATAATAATACATACGAGTACTATGTTGCTTTGGACCATAGGCACTGCTGCTGCACAGCCTTTATCTTTGTTTGCCGAAATAAAAGTCGGGAAGAAAAAAGAGCCACAAAGTGGTACGATAACGTTTGGTCTGAATCGTGAGGTTTTTGTCGTGAATCACGCCAAACAAAATCACGATTCACGCGAAGGTGGTCGATTTGTTTTTACAAAAACCTCACGAATCGTGATTTTTTTCGTTCGTTAGAAATGGCCCTAATAAGAAAGCCAGGCTGAGATGTAGACGAAAATATGAAATTCAGGAGTCTTTATGATGAAATTATTAGTGTAGAAAGCACCCTCTCTCGAGTAAGATATCCGGCCTGCACCATATTTCCTGTTTCTGATTGGGTGTCGTGTGTGATTTGTTTGACAGTATATCAATACAAGGGCTCCGCTCCGCGGACGGCTGACGCCGCCCGCTACGCTCGCGCAAGGTAAGGGGCAGAAGAGGTTCATGCAAGGTGCATGATGTAGTGCAAGCACCGACTTGAAAGTGCCAAGAGGTTCATGGTGCAGCGAAGAAACGGCGGACTTGACATGCATGCAAAACATTCTCGGGACGCACACATTATAAGCTCCATGCATGATCCAGGACAACAAAGCTGTATGCTCGAAAGAGAAAGCACAGTGAAACGGATCACAGCACGGCGCTGGGCTGCCTGCTGTGGGTGTGATTCCTGCCTTTTTTGTGATTCCTGCCTTTTTAGTAATGATGTGTGGTAGTACAGCAACAACAGCAGTACGAGTACTTCGTACTTCGTATGTACTGGTAATATTAAAGAGACAAAACAGCACAACACGGTCAAGTTGTGAAGTACGAGTACGAGTATAAATACGAGTATACGTATATACGAGTACTCGTACTTGACCAAAGCGACGGAGCGAAAACAAAAAAAAAACAAAAAAAGCGGTAGAAAAAATAATAAATCAAGTACTCGTATATCGTACACCTCGAATCACACACAAACACGAATACCCCAAATGACATTTGTACATAGGCGTATCTTGATTGCGCCGCTTAAAAAACGAAAAAGTTAAAACGACTGTCAAGTTCCGTCACCCTCGAGGCCCCTCGCCCTCCCGCGATCACCTTCCTATCGATTCGGTTCGGATCGAGCTCTACTGCCTCTCTGCCCCAGTGAGCCCCGTGGCCCGCCTAGCGTTAAGCCCGGTGCTCACCGTGGCCGTTGTTCGCCCGCTCGAGCATGATGGTGATCAAACCGCCTTGCTGTCTCTCTGTAAATAATATTTGGTTGAGAAATAAGCACCGCTTGCATATTTTTCATCAATAGAAACGATCTTTATAATTCCGGACATACTGGATACGCAGAAGCAGAAGCAAGCTAGACAGAGCCCCTTGATGCTTCCCTTGTATCTCGATGGACACACCACGCCTAGCCACGAAAATGCGACCGTGCTTCTTCCGCCCCCCCCTCTACTGGCCAGCGCCCTCCCATACCCGCGATGGTGCCGGGCTCGCCCGCACTGCCGTGCTCTCTGGGTACATGCACGAACTCAGAACCGGAAAATAAAAAAGGCTCTCGCCAACAAAAAAAATATAGGAAACAAAGACAGGGAGGAAAGCTCCGGCAAGTAATCAAGTAATAGAAGGAGGCGGTATCGAAGCGGAAGCTCTGAGAGGCCGGGGATGGGCAATCCCTGAAAGAGATATTAGTAAGCTATACAAGGCGCTTCGCGTAGCGGACGGTTCCGCCCGCTACGCTCGCTCGTCAAGGACATCACAACATGTTGTGAAAGAAAGCCACAGGTAACACATAAATTAAGGAGGAAACAGGCGACTTACAACTGCCAAGAGCTCCAGGCTCCAGGACAACAAAGCTGTACTCGTATGTTTGAAAGAGAAAATACAGCAACACGGCTCAGAGCACGTCGCCGCGCTGCCTGCTGGGTGCGATTTGTGCCTTTTTCGTGATTACCTGGTAGGTGTGGTAGTACAACAGCAGCAGTACTCCGTACTTTGTATGAAAGAGAAAGCACAGCACGCGGTCGTCAATCAAGTTGCGAAATACGAAAAACAAAACCCACAAAACTGAGAAAGAAGTATGATACATACTCGTACTCGAACAAAACGACAGTACAGTAACACGGCTCACAGCACGGCGCCGCGCTGCCTGCTGGGTGTGATTTGTGCCTTTTTCGTGATTACCTGGTTAGTGTGGTATTACAACAACAGCAGTACTTCGTACTTTGTACAAGGTTCCCCTTCGGGATGTTGGTCACTTGAAATCCCGGGGGTGTCGCAAGGTGAAAAATAGATCGCACATACTTCATACTTTAATTTTTGGAACAAATCTGTGGCATAGACTGTAAAAGTAGTAGCGACGGCCATTCCTAACGAAACAACTGTCACGAGGTAATATAGTACCTGAGGTACAGTGGGCTCCCGGTGTTAATAAACTTCAGGTTGGTGTCCAGGCTCAACGACTTGTTTTGTTTCTGAAGTCGATCTTATTTTTTGTTGGATTTAAAGTCGATCTCACGATGGTACTGCAGTTATCACGGCTGTTCTGCGCTGTACAGCTGAGTATACAGAAGATAGTTATGACAGAGCTGTTGCCCGACGAGTCCCGCCCCGGTCCTAGATACGAGTATTCACTCGTACGTAATACCTTTTGGGCGGGTACCCTGGTATGCGTTTAGCAGCCGAGTACTCGTCTAAGGGTGCCCGTCGAACAGCTGGATATCCGGGTGCCCTGGGCTCAAATTCTCGGCGAGTATGAAGTGTTATCCATACCCGTGACGGGTATTAGCGGTTTTGTTGTTTTTAATCGTTGCTGTAGAGCGCGGGTGATATTAAAATCAGAGGCAGAATATTCTCGGAAGAATGAGAGAATTTGAGTTTTGTACGTACGCAAGAATTTTGGCCAACCAGATGAATGCAGAAATACATGGTAGTATGAATCGTAGCCCGTGATATACATACACCTGGTCCAGTTCGTAGTTGTGACCTGCACGTGATAGCGCAGTGCAGCAGAGTCAGATCTACAGGTCCAAGATGTGATACAGACTAGTTTTGAGTTCCCAGTATGTCCGAGGAGAGCAAGTCGCCGGAGGCTGAGGTTATTCGGGTTGCTGCTGCGCACGACGTTCAGGCGGCTTTGGCTGCTGTGCAAACCCGGGCAGAAGAAAATGTGCATGCCGCTATAGCTGCAGTGCAAGCACAGGTGGACGCACGCCGTGCTGAGGATGCGAATGCTGTGCAATCCATAATCGCATACATCAAACACACACGCATACACAATGAAAGACAGAACACAGCAAAGCAGTACTCGTTGTTCGAAGCTGTCACAACTAGATCTGCTGGATTCCTCCTGCTACTCGTAGCTGTTTACTACGGGCCCGGCGCACGCATACAGGACACAACAACAACAGCCGCCACAAACGCAACAATCTGAACAGCGGCTGGCTGCTGCGTGTTCTGCAGTTTCTTCTGCTGTACTGCTGTGCCGTTCGACAAGGGGCGCCTTGGCTGCTTTGTAGTGTGTAGTCTAGACTAGACACCAGTTCCCGTAAAGAACAGCAGCAGGAGTACTCCTACTACTGTACCAAAGTACTTGTAATCGTAGGTATGTAAATCGGCCTATCGCTCGTAGATAAGAGAGAGCTAAATATGATATGCGTACTGCTGTAGATATATACGAACTCGTAGATCTGTGCATGTATGTGTACTCTACGTAGATTCCAAAACAATATTGGAACCAAATTACAAATTTACATAGGGTTAATAATGCGCGTGTAATTTTTGAAGCGTCTCGTACAACTGCTACTGCTGTACACAACCCACAGAGAGCAGACGCATACAACAATGTATTAACTACTACTGATGCATGGCGCTAGATGTGTGCCTCGTTCCATGTGGGTGTGGTCCTTGTTGTCTCGTGCGTGGTGCGTGGTGTGTGCGTTCCGTTCATGCGGCGTGTCAAAAATGAACCAACCAAATTCACACGGATAAACAAAAGTCGTACGGCAGGTTGTTTATGTAGCTGCAAGGCGGTGTCAAGTCGGAACGTCTCCCCTGAGTCATTTGCCAGATCTCGCGACTCCGAAGGCCCAGAGCGCGCCCCATGGGCTTCGACCGGGACCCGCACTTGCGCCGTGGTGTACACGCGGGGCCCCTGCGCGCCCCGCAGCCGATAGAGGGAGAAAAGACCCGCGGCCGGAGGTGACAAGTGAAAGTATTCCGAGAAAATGTCCATTTGGTACCTAGACATATCAAAGAGAAAGCACAGCACGCGGTCGTCAAGTTGTGATTTGCGAAGAACAAAACCCACAAAACTGAGAAAGACGTATGATACATATTCACTCGTACTCGAACAAAACGACAGGAGAATAAGCGAGAAACAAAAACGAAAAAAAACGGTCGGAACAAATTGGAAATCAAGTATGAAAACACGAAAGTTTGATTTTAAAAAAAATGCCGCCGTGCCGTCGGGCCTCTGTCATGATTGCGCCTCTCGTTTTTTTTTTTAACCTGTCATTCCTGTCAGCCTCGACGCTCTCCACCCACCCGCGATCACCTCACCATCGATTCCGTCCAGGTCGAGCTCTACTGCCTCTCTGCCTTAGTGAGCCCCGTGGCCCGCCTCGCGTGAAGCCCGGTGCTCACCATGGCCCTCGTTCGCGCGCTCGGCCATGTTGGTGTTCAAACTTGTTCTCTGTACATAGTATTTGTTCGAGAAATAGGCACCGCTTGAATTTTGTTTTACAGTCAGAACCGGCCCTTATAAATTTGGGCAGGCTGGATTGTTGGCAGGGGCAGCAACGAATTCAAAGCCGCTTCATGCTTGCCTCGTGTCTCGATGGACATACCACGCCTAGCCACGAAAAAGGCAAACGCGTTCCTTCCGTCCCCCCCTCTACTGGCCAGCGCCCTCCCATACCCGCGTTTGCTCCGGGCTCGCCCACGCGGCCGTGCTCTGGGTACACGTACGAACACAACACCGAAAAGGCTCTCGCGAAAAAACATGTAGGGAACAAAGAAAGGCTAGAAAGTAGAGAGAGGTCCGGCAAGCAATCGAAGAAAGCGACAGCAACAACAGAAGCAGTCCAGAAAGTAGCAGCACGTACTCGTACGTACGTAGAGCGGACACAAACAAAACGCCGGCATGGATGCGCAGCCCTTGTACGTACAGGAGTGGCTTTTTTTTTATCGGTCGGTTTTACGTCCGAATTTTTTGTATTGAAATTTGTGCAAAAATCGCTAACTCGCGAAGTTGTGGGCCGATTTCGATTATGTCCTAAGTCATGAAGATCCATTTTTTTCACATTTTGGGGACTCTTTAAAAACAAATTAATTGATTTTAGTATTTAAAAAAATATACTTGATTTTAGTATAGAGATGTTTTATCTTGAAGTTAGTGTGTATATTTGACTTGATTTTAGTGTAGGGGTTAGACCCCGGGCGGGAAAGCCCTCCGAATACGCTGGGAACCCCTCCCGTCCCGCGGAAAGCTCGGAAAGTAGAGAAAGGTCCGGCAAGTAATCGAAGGAGGCGGTGTCGAAGTGGGAGGCCTGAGAGGCCAGGGATGGGTCAACCCGGCGATTTGGGAAGAAAGACAAAAGTAAGTATGTCTATACAAGGGCTCCGCTACGCGTGCGGCTGACGCCGCCCGGTACGCTCGCGCAAGGAAAGGGGCAGAAGAGGCCTATGATGAAGTGCAAGCAAGGACCGACTTGTAAATGCCAAGGCTCATGGTGTACAGCGAAGAAATGGCGGACTTGACATGCATGAATGCAAAACATTCTCGGGATGCACATTAGTTCCATGCTTCAGGACAACAAAGCTGTATGTTCAAAAGAGAGAGAACAGCAACACAGCTCACAGCACGGCGCTGCACTGCCTGCTGTGTTGTGTGTGATTTGTGCCTTTTTCGTGAGTATGTGTGGCAGGACAACAACAACGGTGGTGGTACTCGCAGTACTTCCTACTTTGAATGTATGCAAGAGAAAGCACAGCACAGCACGGTCGTCGAGTTGTGAAGTACGAAAAACAGAAAATCAACAAAACTGAGAAAGACGTAAACATATTTACGTACGTACGTACGTACATATGAGTACTCCTACTGGTACTCGTACCTCGTACTACTTAAACCTCGTACTCGTACTCGAACAAAACGGCAGGAGCGAAAACAAAAAACGGTCGAAAAAAATGAAAATCAATTGGTCGTACTTAGAGCTGAGGGATTTTTTTTTTTTTTAAAGAATCAAACAAAATTATAACAAAGATGTGGGTTCAGCGTGTGTACCAGCTCGTAGCTGGTGTGTACGCTGTACGCTCGCTTGCTGATTTCCAGTCAAGACACAACCTACATTTGAGGGTGAACGCTTAAGTCGCTGTTAGGCAAACTTGTATGAACGCTTCAATAGAAGAGAAGACTCCAGGCCAACCATGTTGATTAATGTATGTGCTCAAAAGCGAGGCTGATGATGAGCAAAAGAAGAGTGAGAGGGTGGGCGTGCAGACGCTCCTGCTCCCTTGATGATCTTGACGATCGCAAACATCAACATGCCCTTGCTACGATAGTTTCCATCTCACAAGAGCAACATGCACTTCGTACGACACCCATTCGTAAAACAACGCAACAACAATCGTGACCGATTTTGTACGCAGTACGCAGTCTATATACGGTAATACATAATGTACTTCACACAATGTACCACGACAGCTTATCAATAATTCCGCTTCGTGTTTACTTGGAGGAATGTTGTTCCACACGTGGATACTGAGAAACTAAGCCACTTACGATAAGTCTGACGATATAGTACGGTAGACACCAGGTACGATAATGGATAACTTGTCCTGCATACCTTCACTGGCTTGATTGATAATTAACTATGATTGGCCACTACTCGATATTCCGAGGATCCAACTCTTGAGCATAATAAACTATGCATACTACTGATTATTACTCCGTGTTATCGAGTGACGACAAAAGATGACTTGCCAACAAGGATAAGATCCAATACAACCCCTCGCCACGAAAACCCGTAACATGTTACATGCGGGCAAACACAGGCAAACACAGCAAATAAGACGACGTCTCGCTGGCATCCCGCTTTTCTACGCCTGCGTTACATACCCAAGACAATAACAAAATACTCCAACTCGTTTTCAACTATGTGCCCATGCAAAGGCCATTAATTCAAACAACGAGGATCCAATTACTTGGTTCAAATGTACTTGTCTAAACTACTTGTCTGCATACATCTCACGAAATAGAATCCATTGCCACGTCGCAACAAAGTTTCATTACTCCTTTGCAACGTCGAAACAAAATCCTCCGTTCCTGCTTTGCTTTTGACGGGTGACCAATCCTTCTACAGCTAACGAAAAAAACTACCACGCGAAACCTGCCAACGTATAGGCCTACCACTGATGTGACAGGTTTGACGCATGGAATGGCATGCAAACCGATAAAACGTCACACATAAAAAAACGTGGAAATCGTGTGGTTCTCCCTTTACATTTACCAGACAGACATATATGGTACTAATGTTGCACAAATAGCCTAACAGCTTACCACGCTTCTGCCGCCCCCCCGTACAAAGAAGGCGTGTGGTGCTACGTACTACGAAACAAAAAACAATCTTGCCGATATGTCGGTACGACCAGGGCGATGCAGATGCCCCTCCTGGTGATCCAGATGATGATGGTCCGGCAATCCCAAAGGCGAAAATGTCCGTCCAGCTCCAAACGGCGATGACGTCCAGCGATGATGATGTGGTGATTGCAGCAGACGTTCCCCGCCGGC
This sequence comes from Saccharina japonica, assembly GCA_008828725.1. NCBI lineage: Eukaryota > Phaeophyceae > Laminariales > Laminariaceae > Saccharina > Saccharina japonica. The sequence goes on from MEHQ01002224.1 coordinate 28,297, forward strand.
AATCCCAATATATAGTAGATTATGCGGTGGCCCGGTCCTGAAAGATACCTCTCCAGTGACTCCACTTTTCTGTTGTTGGCGACCCAGTAGTCCTGACAGTCCCAGCGAACAGTGCTGTGACAATTTCGGAAGGTATTTTCTGACAACCTCAAGCGCTTCTTTACAGGATCTCGTCAACCGTCATTTCGGACGAGCCCGTGTTTACATGATACTCCAGCGGTCGATGACAATCTTGCTCATAGACCCCGGGTGATGATCCGGTGGCTAAGTTGCAAGAGCTAAAATTGAAAGCCCTTGTCAAAATCGTCGTCGAATTTTACCGTAGGCCACTCGTCAGTGTCGACGCGCACCACAGCCGCCGTGTGCGTGCTGCTCGTCGTTTGTGGGCGTGCAGCCCCTTGCGCATAGCATTCCGTGTCAAAGTGTTTCGTTGTCTTGTGTACCGAGCACCACTTTTGCCCAGCTCCACCTCCAGCCTTCCTGTTGTTGGGTCCTGCAGCAGACTTCTTGCCCTTTCCGTACAGCTTTCCCGGCACTACTCAACCGCTCTTGTAGTGTCCATCCTTTCCACAGTTGTGGCAGATTACACCGGAGCTAGAGTCCGATGATGATGCTGTTACTGCTGTCATGATGGTTCCACGCCCAGCGATTGTCCCTGTCATTTTACTCGATAGCCCGTCCAGGTACAAATTCCTCATCGTAGTCTGGATCTTTGACAGATCGAAATCCGGGTGCTTGTAGGTGGTCAGTTTGATGTCGCGGTAGCTCTCCGGCAGCCCTTGGACTATGATGTCGGTGAAGTGACGATCGTTGACAGGTTCCTTGACCGCGGCCAGTCGGCTGCGGAGGCGTGTAGCCTGCATAATGTAGTGATCAGGATCTTGGTCCGGCTCCATGGTCGTAGCTGCAAGTGCTGCCTGCAAGGCGCGGATTGTCTCGTTCGTAACCCGGAGGTACTTTGCTTCCAGCTCCTTCATCGCCTTCTGCCCGTCGCCGCGGGTCCCACGCTCGTCGTATGCATATATAGCCACGAGGAGAGCCGCTGCCTTGTCGGTGACCAAGTACAGGATTGCATATAGGTCTTGGTTGGCGCGGTCGAACCCAGCTTGGCGTTGCAGTAGGGTCCCTCCAGCAGTGTAAAGCAGACCCGAAGTCAGCAGCGGTGCAGTGTCTTCGGCTTGGTCCGTTTCTTCCGTGGGCCTAGCTTGACCTTCCATGACCGCAAAGATGTCAGGGCGCTGCATACTGATGATGAAGCCAGCCTTCCTGTGCCATTCGGCGAAGTCTTCTGGCTTCTCTCCAGCGTAGGGCTTGATCCCTCGTACCGCGTGCATCAGATTGCTGTTGGTGTTGTTGCTCGTCATGTTGTCCATTTTCGCAGCTGCTGCAAAAATGGACAGTCTACCGACGGTGTACTCGTACGATGTTGTAGTCGCTCGCCGATCACAGCAGCTTGACGACGAAGCAGCGCTCTCGTGAAGCTCGTAGCGGAAGCAGCAGCTCGGGGTCCCCTGGCGTAGTCTTGTACTAGACGCAGCTCTGCTGTCGTCGTGCTTGAACGTCGAGGGTCAAATCTTCATAAATGAAGCCAGTCGTTGTAGCCGGGGTGGTGAGATCTTGACCTCCGATGTGTCCCCGTCGCTACCACGTTCACGCGTTTATGCGAAGCTCATAACATAACAAAGATGTGGGTTCAGCGTGTGTACCAGCTCGTAGCTGGTGTGTACGCTGTAGGCTCGCTTGCTGAAGACCAGTCAAGACACAACCTACATTTGGGAGTGAACGCTTAAGTCGCTGTTAGGCAAACTTGTATCAACGCTTCAATAGAAGAGAAGACTCCAGGCCAACAATGTTGATTAATGTATGTGCTCAAATCGAGGCTGATGATGAGCAAAAGAAGAGTGAGAGGGTGTGGGCGTGCAAACGCTCCTGCTCCCTTGATGAACTTGACGATCGCGAACAGCAACATGCACAACGATCTTGAATCGTAAACATCAACATGCCCTTGCTACGATAACTTGCGTCGGATGACGCAGCAACAATCGTGACTGAGTTTCTACGCAGTCTCTATACGTACGTTAATACCTACTGTTCCACACAGAACAACCAAATAACATGCGACAGCCTATCAATCTTTCCGCATCGTGTTTACTTGGAGGAATGTTGTTCCACACGTGGTTACCGAGCAACTAAACCACTTACGATATAGTAGACACCAGGTACGACAATGTATTAATTGTCCTGCATACCTTTACTGGCTTGATTGATAATGAACTCTGATTGGCCACTACTCGGTATCTCGAGGATCCAACTCTTGAGCATAATAAACTATGCATACTACTGATTATTACTCCGTGTTATCGAGTGACGACAAAAGATGACTTGCCAACAAGGATAAGATCCAATACATTATACGAAGGTAATATATACGCCAGCTGTGAGTTCAACCGATTGAATAATAGATACTCAACTTTGAATTATGAAACATTAATTTTTGAAAAGAGCATCAGGCCGATTGCGCGGCATAAAAAAAAAAAACGTTGAGACATCGTTGGCGTGTTGTCAGCCTTGACCCTCCCCGCCCCTCCGCGACCACCTCGCCATCGGGTCGGTCCGGGTCGAACTCTACTACCTATCTGCCCCAGTGAGCCCCGTGGCCCGCCTCGCGTGAAGCCCGGTGCCCACCGTGAATGTCGTTCGCCCGCTCCGTCATGAGGGTGTTCAAACGCCGGGCTTTCTTTTTAAATCATATTTGTTCCGATAAATAAGAACAGCTTCAATGTTATTTTACATAAATAAACGACCCTTATATTTTCGTACATGCTGCAGCAGCAACGCAGACAAAGCATCTTCATGCTTCCCTCGTGTCTCGATGGACACGCCACGCCTAGCCACGAAAAAGGCGACCGTGCTCCTTCCGTCCCCCCCTCTACTGGCCAGCGCGCTCCCATACCCGCGATGGCGCCGGGCTCGCCCGCGCTGCCGTGCTCTCTGGGCACACGCCCGAACCCAAACCTGAAAGAGGAAGACGCCTCTCGCCAACTAAAGTATTTAGGGAACAAAGAGAGAAAGCAACGCTGAGCAAGCAATGACAGGAGGCGGTGTCGAAGTGGGAGCTCTGAGAGGCCAGGGATGGGCAATCCCTGAACGAGATATTAGTAAGTAAGTCTATCTATACGACGTACTGAGATCCTTTGGTCTCCGAAAGCTTTCCTCGGCATATCTTCGTACCTGACAGCCACTTTTTTGTTTCCTTTTTTTTTTCCTATCCCATCCATTATCTTCGCCCTTTCTTTCTCTCTCCTTCCTCGTCGTAACTCCGATCTAGGGTCACAACGTAGGCCCCTCTCCCTCCTCCCCCACTGCGGTCCAGCCCTTGCATTTTTACCGCGAGATGACTTCAGCTCTTTCTTCCCTCGTCGACTCTCATCGAATTGTGCCTACCCAAGCTACCATTAATATTAATAGGCGCTCTCAGCTAACAAATCCGACCCACGTGAGGTTTGAACTCCGTAAACCAACTGTTAGAAGCGTTCGAGGGTACCACTAGACCATCGGGGCGACCGACAACCTCAGCTTTTACTTGCTGAAGGAGAAGTTATTTGCTTTCCCGGAGTTCTTGGCTTTCTTTGCTTTCTTTGCTTTCTTCCTTCTTTGCGATTACTTGCTACGAGCTGGGCTGGCCAAGATAAGCTTTTTTGTTGGCCAGCCACTTTCTCAGTTGTTTTTTTCGAATTTTGATCTGAAGTTTTGACACGTGCTTCTTGATAGTCTTCCAAAGGGATTCATTACTGCACCATTGTTTTTTTTGTTTTTTCGTGAACTAGGCACATTTCGGGAAAAATACGGAAATTGGTTTCGGGCACAACTACCACAAAAAAAATCAAAAATCAAAAGGTGCAGTAATGAATGCCTTTGGCTTGCTGTTACGTGTAACGTGTAAAACATTCAAGCCAAAAAAACAAAAATTGGAGCGAGAATCCCACATTTTGTGTTTCTCCCCGTAGTATCTTGACTTTGTATAGGGAATCTTACGCACGCCATATCTTTTGATGATCGGCGAATTAGGCGATGGTGAGGATACCAGTCGATTCGTCATGCCTCAAAGAAGATACACACCGAGTTTGAGGGAAATCCGCAAGACAAGGGTGGTATACCTGATAGACTCTTTAATCGACATATATATCTCTCGTTTAACTTAAGGCATGGTCTTTCTATTTTTTTACTTTTGTTTTTGACGAACTAACTTCGATTTCGAAAATTCCAACGTGGGCAAATGCGCTGTAAACTCAAGAACATGCAGCTACCATCGTTGCGTCGTAATATTTTGAAATCGTTGAGAAACCGCCGGACGAGTAAATAGGCCATTCTTGGCCAGCCCAGCTCGTACTTGCGAGGCGTGCCGTCCTCTATTCGTGAGCTGGGTACTCCACATCGTAGATATATAAATTACTGGGAATATTCCTTGACTCTATATATACACGTACTGCGACTATTGTTGTTGTTGTTGTTGTTGTTGTTGTTGTTGTTGTTGTTGTTGTTGTTGTTGTTGTTGTTGTTGTTGTTGTTGTTGTCTTCACATTAAAAACCATGCCGGTCTGTCTATCCAGTACCTCCATCTGTCCGTACTAATCCAACACTTGACACGGTCGATTCCCGTGGTCACAGGCTAACTTACCCAAAAAAAAGTACACTGAAATAAAAGTGGAACCCGAAGGGTCCGCAAAGCGATCAAAGCCAGTAAAAAAAACAGATAGTCTGGAGCACTCAGCTCCCCTCTACACGATATGTGAAGGTAAAAATAAAAATGGAAAAGTCAACATCAATTACCAATCGGGGGTACACGCCCCCTGATTCTATCTTGGTGCCCCTATAATGACTGTAAATAGCCAAAACAATCGGTGGCGGAGGTAGGTGGAGGTTGCAATATAGCTCCGCGGTCTATGGTGCCCAGCTCCGTATATATATATGGCGCCGGTTCGATTCCACGGCGGCGGCTGCGACGGTTGTTTATTTGCAGAGGTGAAGGTTGCAATATAGCTCCGCGGTCTATACCAGCGCCACGCTACCCGAGAATGGAGCGGCCGGTGCCCAGCCCCGTATATATGGCGCCGGTTCGATTCCACGGCGGCGGCTGCGACCGTTTTTTTTTGCAATTATCGATTTTACGAATATTAAGAATTTTGAAGTTGCAATAAAGCTCCGCGGTCTATGGTGCCCATCTCTGTATACATGGCGCCGGTTCGATTCCACGGCGATGGCTGCGACGGCGTTTTTTTTTGCAATTGGCGATTTCACGAATTTTAGGATTTTTGACCGTTTACGGTTCGCGCTTCTCGCGCACAGCCTCCGGCGGCTCCTGCGGAGGGCTAAATATATTTCTGCACCTTGTGGGTGGGAGCAGGGTGCGAAATGGGATCATATCCGGGTGGGATCAGGTTTGGGCGGGATCAGGAGAGCAAACAAAGGCCTGTTTTATTTTCTCGCCTGTTTTTGTTTCCCGCACGTTATTATGAGGAATATTCCCAGAACGTTCTACATCTACGATGTGGATAGCTCCGCGGTCTATGGTACCCAGCTCCGTATATATAGCGCCGGTTGGATTCCACGGCGGTGGTTGCGACGGCTTTATTTTGCAATTGGCGATTTCACGAATTTTAGGAATTTTGACCGTTTACGGTTCGCGCTTCGCGCTCACGGCCTCCGGCGGCTCCTTGTTGTTGTTGTTGTTGTTGTTGTCTTCACATTAAACCCGTTCTTTCTACTCAACCACATCAGTACACCCAGTGCCTGTCCTGATTCCCATTCCTAGAGAGATACAAATTCTGTGGTCACAGACTGTGAAACAGAGAAAAACCAAAACAAAATAAACGCAAATTAATGGGTAAAGCAAGTGAGATGCGTAACGTACCGGGTACGAGAACACAGCGACACGAGCCGAACAAAAAAATAAGAAAAAAAAAGACAAAATAAAAACAATTTCTGAAATCAAACAGAATACAAATGACGCAGGGAGACAGAAGCGCCCCTAGACGAAAAGCACACGTGCCCAAGAGGAACAGATAACTGCTGCACGAGCGAGGCAACACGAAAAAAGAGAGAGACACCGGCATAGGGTGGAAACAAAGGGAGAAACAAGGCAAAAAACAGCAAGCAATAAGACACGAGAGGAAAAGAGAAAAGTAGTTATCAAGGCAAGCTCAAGGCGATGGTAACAACAAGTTTCCGTCTCTGCTATAAAAACTGATACGGGGACCATGTCACACCTTCTGCCATCTCATTCCCACTCTAAAAACAAAACGGTGTCACGAGTCGACACTACCTCTGCCGCGCACCCCCCAGTGAACACATCAACGGAAACAAATAATAGAATTCAAGGACTAGTCGAGCCGATATCTGGCCACACGATCTATCATTTCGTTTCTGCATTCGTCGACAGATGTATCAGTACGGCCGCCCCTGCCTCCCCCCCCCTTCTCCTGGTCGCCTCTCTTGGCTTCCTCAGCTGTATGCCGTAGCCAGCTCCTCTCCGCTTCGGCCCTGTGCCACCTCGCCATGAAATGGTCCGCCGCCTCGCCAACCCCCCGATACCACACCCCCCTCTCTTTTGCCGCCCTCGGCCATAGTACCGTCCTGCGGAGGGCTAATTATATTTCTGCACCTTGTGGGTGGGAGCAGGGTGCCAAAGGGGATAATATCCGGGTGGAATCAGGAGAGGAGACAAAGGCCTGTTTTGTTTTCCCGCCTGTTTTTGTTTCTTGCACGTTGCTATGGGGAATATTCCCAGAACGTTCTATATCTACAATGTGGAAGACTCTACTGCTATTTTTTCCCTATACTTTGTTTCAGTTGGCGAGAGCCTTGTTTCTTCTTAGGTTTGTGCGTGTGCCCAAAGTTGGGTTCGTGCGTGTGCCCAGAGAGCACGGCAGCACGGGCGAGCCCGGCGCCATCGCGGTTATGGGAGGGCGCTGGCAAGAACAGGAGGGGTCACATGGAGCGCGCTCGCCTTTTTCGTGGCTACGCGTGGCTTGTTCCTCGAGACACGAGGGAAGCATGAAGGGGCTTCGTCTGTCTTGCTTCTACTGCAATTATACCAGTAAATCCGAAATTATAAGGGTCGTTTCCATGTGTAGAATAAAATCCAAGCGGTGCGTATTTCTCGAACAAATATGTTTTGCGGAGAGAGAGCCAGGGGGTTTGAACACCATCATTGTCGAGCGTGCGAACGAGGGCCACGGTGAGCACCGGGCTTCATGCGAGGCGGGCCTCGGGGCTCACTGGGGCAGAGAGGCAGTAGAGGACGCGTGCTACGGCAGAGGTAGCACGTTTTGGCTGAATCGTTTTCTGAACGATCGGGCTCCTTAACTCAAATTCGTCGCACTTTCAATTTTGTGACGAATCATGTTTCAGATTATTATTCGGTCAGGATATTTCGCATCCGGCAGCACTTTCATTTTCCTCCAAAATCCTTTTTTCGGTGAGGTGTGACGCTCCTTAAATGAGAAGATCAGAAAACACATTGTGCACCTCTATCGTAGCATGTGTCAGAGCTCGACCCGAATCGAATCGATGGCGAGGTAATCGCGGGTGGGTGGGGAGCGTTGAGGCTGACGGAACATGAGAGATGTTCCGAAAAAAACATTTAGCGGCGCGATCATCACAGACGAGATGGCCCGACGTTTTTTTTTTCCAAAATCAATTTTTCGTGTAACTTGATTTTCAATTGTTTTCGGCCGTTTTTTTTTCGTTTTTGCTATTTGCTCGTCCTGCCGTTTGGTTGGTTCCAGTACGAGTAGGTGTATTCTACGAGTATTATTAATAGTACGTCGTACATTTGTACGTCTTTTTCAGTTTCTTTTATTTGTTTTGTTTTTCGTACGTCACAACTTGACGACAGTCAGTAGTGTTGTAGTACGGGGGCTGTGCTTTTTCTGGTTCATACATGTTTTCATGTTGGAAGATAGATATGAACTTTCTGTCATGTATTTGCCGATATACATATGGAGTATGGAGCTCTTGGCATTATCAAGTTGCCAGTTGCAGCTAATTTATGTTCTTTTTTTTCCCTTTTCACATTGTGGGGTTCTATTCTTCCTTCCGCGAGCGTAGCAGGCGGCGTGAGCCGCCCGCGCAGCGGAGCCCTTATATGTAATACCGGAGAGGCGCAACCCCTCACATCGAGTCATATAACGTAACATGACACCACATCCCTCGTGCGATATTTTATGCCAGGTATGGTTGTTCTGCTTTGTTGCTTGGTCGAGACTTGGTGGTACACTACATGGTTATCATGGGTTTAACGGGTATTCCATACTGGCCTGCTTTTACTCGTAGTTTAGCCTATAGTCTTACCGTTTTACGGCTTAGACAAGGCATTCCATGATGTCATACAAGGAGCTACGCCGGCGGCCTGGACGGCCGACGGTCGCAGCGCAGGAAAGTAACTATTAAGAGGGTAAGAAGTAATGCCAAGAGTTAGATTGCACTCTTTAGTCGTCAGGTCGCCGACGACTTAAAATGTCCTCGTGTCCGGTGTGTCGCTGGGCTTAGCCTTCTTCGCGGGAGAACGAGCGGGTCCATGAGGCAAGAATGGTGATGCGAGAAGGTGCTGGGGAGCGCTTGTGAGTTGTGAAGGTGTGGGCGTTTGCTGATTATGCTCCATGCCGCAGATATGGGAGATACTGGAAAGGGAAAATGCCGATAAATTACTTCCCGATTTCCCGTGTGCGGCGGGATAATGCGAGAAGGCGGTCTGGAAATCAATGCGGTCATGCGTTCACCCCAGCTGTTCACCCCAGCTGGGTGACGGTCAGCGTTGCAGAAAGGCGCCACCACAGCTGCTGCTGTGCATATACCATTCGTAGTTTCGTGATGCTGCAGGCTCATCATAGCTGCTTCAGCTACTGTACATATACGTGCTGCTGTAGACTACCTGGCGGGGTTAAAAAATTTCGAGAGTTCGCAGTTCTCCACGACGCCTGGGTGGCATGTGTTCTCGGGGATTGCGAACTCTTCCCCAGATCCTAGCACAAACCTCGCTTAGTGGCCTTCACAATGGCGACGCCCGCCAGGTAATCGAACCCCCCCCGTGTGTCGGAGGTCAGAGAACACGTACCGAAGAAAACACGGGAAGACACGAGCCCTGTGTACAGACTACGCACCAAACGTCTCACAGGGCACAATTTTTCGGAGATTTCGTCGTATATCTCGACGTCAAGGCCTCGTGCGGACGCTACGGCGCCGAGCGGGCGGACCGGCGACGCCGGCGGTTGCAGGCGAGGCGGGGGCACGACTCAGCGAAGAAACCGCGCGGAGAGGCGGTCGGAGGCGGGAGATATCCTCAGACCTAAGGATGTGCATATGGGATAAGCGAACTAAGATAGATAGATTTATGTGAGTGTCGAGCACTGTTCGCGATATTTCCGACAGTGGCGTACAGGACATGTACATAAGCAGGTGGGAAGGTAGGGTGTCAATGACGCCAGGTGCGGTCAGCGGTTCGTTTCCCTGATGGATTCTCGTTGCCAGGGTATACACAGGTGTGGAAGATACCTACCGTAGGGTCTATCGATTCATCTGCCTGCCGATCCCACGGCTCTCTTCGGGGCCTTCTGGTCCACCTTCGAGCGAGCTCATAGTTCCTTTATACCGCTCACTACTGCTGCAGTCGCTGTCACTATGCAGCTGCGGCCTATTGGTCGCAGCGCCGCCCAGTAGTATATTGTAGTACTCTGGAAGGCCTTGCATCAAGCAGGGGGGGCAGATCTCTACCGTTCTCTGTGTTCAGTTTTGCAAGCAAGGGGGGGGGGGCGGCTCTCTGCCGTCCGCTATATTCAGTTTTACAAGCAGGGGAGAGGGGGTGGGCTCTTTACCGTCCCCTGTTTTCAGTTTTATATAGGTATTGTTTAGACGTAGAGGGAGGGGACGGTGTCAGGTACCCCTTTCCCCCTGTCGGGAGGGTCGAAGTTGAATAGTTCGACGTGGTGTGTCGAAAAAAAACAATTCTACCACCCTTGAATCAGAGGTTGACCAATCAGATGAGTACGGTGTATCTGTAGTCGAGTAGCCTGTTCGCCGTACCTACCTGGGACAGTTTGTATCGTCGACTCGCGAGCGAAGCACGCAGCGAAGCAAGGTAGCGGTACAGGTTCAAGGTGGGGTACGGACTAGTTTGAAGTGGTGTCGGTGTCTTTGTGTTCAGACTGGCGCTGGTTTGGGGCTCTGTCCTTCTTTTGCTCGTCCTGATCATCTGCTGCTGAAAGTTCGCCGTTTTCGGTGCTCTCGTTGCGACTATGGCTCAAGACTCTGCTGCTGTCGATGCCCACGTTGAGGCTTCCGTTCGCCTTGCGCCAGCAGCGGACCCTCTCGCGGGCTCCGTCGTGGATCCCGGGGCCGCGGCGGTGGTCTCTTCGGAGGACGTCGTTCGGTGGACCGACCAGGTAGGGGCGAGTTCGTCGGCGTCAAGGAAACCATCGGTTCCGTCTCAGCGAAGGTCGACGCTCTATCTGCTTCCCTGGCCGCCATGATAGATACGGTTGCTGCTTGCTCGTCGCAATCGTCTCCCCTGGAAATGGCAATGCAGCAATTCATGGAGAACCATGCCGCGCGGGGGGGAGGGTCGCTGGATGGCGACAATGCGCGGGGGCGTCTGCTCCAAAACCCCCAGGTCAGCGACGACTGGGCGGCTTGGCAAAAGCCTGGCTCACGGAAGCATTGCTTATTTCGTGGGCGTATCCCCCCAGATATCGGCGAGCTGCCTGCAGACTTGCAGGCGTTTGTCGGGGAGGACGTCCGCGCGACTGCGCGCGTGGCCGCCCAGGTACGTTCTCTCGGCGACTTCGACGTCGCTCTGTTCGGGCCTCGTACGTCCGGCGGGGGGGAATTCATCGCCGAGATTATGATCGCCGGGCAGTAATAAGCCGTGAAGCACGAAGCAGCCACCAAGAAAGAGCGCCAAACAACCGCACAGGCTTCGAAGCTTTTTCTTCTTCTGGCGTTTACGGTAATTCTTGTGCGGGAAACTGATCGCAAGCTTTCACACCTCGGGCACATCATGGTATTTCATACATAAGAGCAGTACAGGACACGTACGTTCGGAATGAGAAACAGGAAATATGGTCCAGGCTGTATTTCATATTTGAGAGGGAGAGTTTTCTACACTAATTTCAATGTAAAGACACCCGAATTTGTCATTTTCGTCCATAATATTAGTCTGGGTTTTTTATAGGCCTGTTTTGCGTGTTTTGTACTGGACAGTACTTGTACTGTAATCCAGGTTCTCACCTCCTGCATAGGGCCTGCCGTTGTTAGAGGTTGTGCAGGATCTGCATATTATACTTGTCCCACCCAGCCACATGAGATAAGCTTATATTGTACAAGGTTCCCCTCCGGGACGTGCCTAGGGGAGTGGCGCAAGGACAAATCGAGAATCCAATAACAACATGCGATATTGTATCATACGCATATCATATTGTATACGTACTGGTATTACATAAATACGACGTTGTGAAATATCTGCGTATTACTGCTGTACAAATATTATTTTAAAAACTGCACCTGCATTTTTGGGGATAAAACATACTCGGAAATATGATGGAACCATTACTACTATTGACTCGATCGTTCTCAGAGATTTTTGTTAATGACCCCGCCAAACATTTTATCATATTTGTCAATAGTTTATTGTTGTGGCGCTCAAGGTATGGAAGGTCTATGACACACAGCACACACCGCACACGCACGCACACGTGACACATGGGACACAGCAGTGCTCGTACAGCAGTAGTGGTGGGATAGTATTTGCAGAAGAAGTAGAAAAGGATGCATCGAAGAAGGGGCTGAAACTCTCGACCACACCTGCCTACTACGTAACAAATCCACTTGGTTTGTGTTTGCTGTTTGTCTTATATATGTGGGGTCTGGGTTATCGTGTGCCCGAACTCCGAAAATAATTAATTAACTCTATTTCTGGTACGAAATAATAAAATTGGAAATGCGATCTACAGTAATTATTTTTGTTTTGCCCAGATTGCACCCCCGCACCTGAAAATAAATAATTAAACATCAAAAAATGATTTGCCCAAATACCGGTACAGTATTATTTGTCGCGGCTTGCGCCAGATGCACGACAGGCCGCACATACACCATGCAAGCACAGGCAGGCAGCAGGCAGCAGCGCAGAAGAGAGAGAGAGGTGTGGTGGTGATTGCTGATGACGGATGCAAGCCTCCGATGAAGCAACCACTAATAGCCACAGCAGTACACGGTGGACCCGCCACAGTAATGTCTGCTGCTTGTGCTTCTAGGCGGGGCTGTGACCTCGTTTGTGTTTGCTGCATATCGTCTGATGTCTTGTAGATTTCTGAAGTGAGCTTCAGGAAAGAAACACAAAAAAGATATGTACGTACGAACAGTTGAGGTACGTACTCCTATTTGATCAAAGCGACCATTACATTTCAGGCCAAAGTGAGAGTGGGTCAGTCACACATATCAGCACAACAGAAAGGTAGATGGTGGATTACGGACCGCTTGCTCCGATAAACACAGCTAGCCACAGCAGTACAGCGCAGATGGGTGTATCACCCACGCACGGTGTTACCTGCTGCTGGTGCTTATGCAGAGTAGTAACGTTGTGCTCTCTGCATGTTCTGTTTCTACCTGTCTGTGGTATACCGATATGTCTGCGCTCTCCTGTGTGTGCGCATGACCAGCTTGTGAAATCAGGGCAAACAACAGGACATTACGTATTATTTACTGGCACGTACGTACAAAAAAAAGCCTCACGCAGAGAAACCAGGGAAATCGGCTTATCCACTCCCGCGGGAAAAAAAACTTTGAGCGCCCGCCACGCGAGCTACAGTGCTCGGATCGAGCTCAAACCTCGACCAATGTGTCCGGCCGGGCCTCCCGTGTCGGGGTACTTAGCGTTTTGCCGAAAAGTGCTCGTGCGAAGAGAAAAGTTGCGAAAAGTGCGGAAATTTCACAAACATAACTATACATATAATATGTATAGGTACCAAATGGACATTTTCCCGGAATAATTTCACTTTTCACCTCCGACCGCGGGTCTTTTCTCGCGCTATCGACTGCGGGGCACGCAGGTGGCCCGCGTGCACGCCACGGTGCAAGTGCGGTTTCCGGCCAACGCCCGTGGAGCGTGCTCTGGGCCTTCAACGTCGCAATTTCTGGCAAATAACTCAGGGGAGACGTTCCGACTTGACACCGCCTCGCAAGTATTATGAAAAACCTGCCGTACGACTGTTTTTCCATCCCGTTTGAATTTTGATGCTTCGTTTTTACCCCGCCGCATGAACGGAACACACACAGTGCGCACCACGCACGAGATAGCAAGGACCACACCGACGTTGAACGAGGCATACATCAAGCGTCGTGCAGCAGTACTTGATACCATGTTGCATGCGTCTGCTCTCTCTGACCTGTGTACAGCAGTAGAGCAGTTGTACGAGACGCTTGCAAAATCACATGCGCATTTTATGTAAATTAAAAAAAAAAACAATCCAAGATTTTGGAATCTACGTATAGTACACACACAGATCCACGAGTACTATGTGCAGTACGAGTAGGCATATTATATATACATCTCTTCATCTACGTGAACGATAGGCTAATCTACATACGTACGAATACGAATATTTGGGTGCAGCAGTAGTAGTAAGAAGCTGCAGAACACACAGTAGCCGCTGTTCAGATTGTTTCCTTTGTGACGGTTGTGGTGTCCTGTTTGGGTGCGCAGGACCCGTAGCACCCAGCTAGCAGGGGGAATCCAGAAGGTCTAATTGTGACAGCTACGAACTACTGCTTTGTTCAGTCTTTCGTTGTGTATGCGTGTGTGCATGTTTGATGTATCCGATTCCAGCAAAACTTCCCCCTCTGATTTGACGTACCCACGCAGTACAGCAGCGATTGAAAACAATAAAACAGCCAATACCCGTCACGGCTATAGATAACACTTCATACTCGCCAAGAATTTGGGCCCCGGGCACCGGGGTACCCAGGTGTTCGATGGGTACCCTTAGACGAGCACTCGGCTGCTAAACGCGTACCAGGGTACTCGCCCAAAAGGTAGTAAATACTCTTATCTAGGACCGGGGCGGGACTCGTCGGGCAACAACTCTGTCATAACTATCCTGTGCATATACTCATCATCTGTACAGCGTAGAACAGCCGTGATACCTTGTTGTGTACTATTTATTGTGTGCACACTCTGCTTTCCAGCACAACAACTAGATCTTGTTGTGTACTATTTATTTTGTGCACACTCTGCTTTCCAGCACAACAACTAGATATAACTGTGTGCTCTGTGTACTCAATCGTTGTGTATTGTTTGTTGTATGTCCTCTGTGCTATGCTGTCGGTACTGTTCTGTATACAGCAGTCACTCTTTTGTTGGACCGGTATTGCGTACTCTAGGTCCGCTCTGTATAGTGAACTTTTTATACTCTATGTACTCTGGGTGATATGTGCTGTTGTAGTGTGGCCCGGCTGGCGAGATGTCAATCTCACAGGTTGTCGGCTTGGCCTCGCCCGGATTATCAGGGTGTTTTGCTCCGTTTTTGTTCGCGCTGTGCTGCCTCCTCCTCGAGGTTTCGAGGCCGCCACGTGCGTGTTCGCCAGCGCCCAGCGGATGCGTTGGGGAACCGCTTGCTGTCCACAAACGGTGTACGCAGCAGAGTCAGTTGTATGCCCTTATACCGGTCCTGGGATATAATATACCGTTGGGTTGCGTGGATCACACACGAGTACCTTGGTCAGGCGCATATACTACAAAACAGTACGCGTAGCCACGACAAAAAAAAATGTTGCAGGTCGTGATTTCACTTTTTTTTAGGTTAATCACAAAACCTTGTGTACCGGTCGGTTTGGTTTACCGCATATTAGCTCTTCCGAACTATTTGTGTTCGGGTATGTGCTGGTAAGCGTCAAACCGCACAACAACAATTTTTTTTTTATATCTTCAGGTGCGGGGGTGCAATCTGGGCAAAACAATTTAATTATTAGATTGCATTTGCAATTTTTTATATTATTTCGTCCCAGAATTACAGTAGAGATAATGCATTATTTTCGGCGTTCGGGCACACGAAATGGCGTCGCGATTCACGGGTTGTTCGTGGATCTATTCGACATAACAAACCACCATTCAACACAAATACTCGTAGTAGTGGTTGCCTGCAGTTCATAAACTATAGGTAAAGAAAAACGAGCTTGGGTTGGCACGAACAAAATAAAACTTCGATTTTTAAAACAAAGCTCACCAGTGTGGGATCGACTTCAAACCCTACACAAAAGAGCTAGATCGACGTCGGAAACAAAATAAGTCGTTGAGCCTGGACAACGAAGTAAAGTCCCTATACAACGGTAGCCCACTGTACCTCAGATACGATATCATCTCGTGACATATTTTTCGTTAGTAATGGCGGGCGCTACGCACTACAGTACTTTTTCCTTTAAAGAAAACAGCAGTCTAATATACCACATGTTTGCCCAAAAAAGAGAACTATGAAGCATGTGCGATCTCTTTTCGACTTGCGACACCCCCGGGGTTTCAAGTGACCAACATCCCTAAGGGGTTCCTTGTAGATCATACAAGATCGCGAATATATCTGCCTTTTTGAAAGGTCAAAAGCATATATGTATTACGGAGGACCATAGGAAATAGGGACATACGGTACACACAGAAACCGACGTATTTGAATATTTTTACTGGCAATATTTTATCCTATTCACTACTATTGTGTGAATAGATGATCTACGATACCATAGATGATGATCTGTCTGGGGGATGTGAAGGCTTGCTTTCGTTTTCGTTTATTTAGTACCAGACGTCACCAGAAGAAGAAGCAATCACCAGCAGCAGCAGCAGCAGCATCAGCAGAAGAAGAACCAGTGCAAGCAGAACGAATCCAAATTGTCACCTGGGTGAACCATTCGTTCGTTGTGCAGGCACATACACTAC
This sequence comes from Saccharina japonica, assembly GCA_008828725.1. Taxonomy (NCBI): domain Eukaryota; class Phaeophyceae; order Laminariales; family Laminariaceae; genus Saccharina; species Saccharina japonica. The sequence goes on from MEHQ01002224.1 coordinate 44,270, forward strand.
ACACTGCTACGAGTATACACATACGATTCATTATTTCCCGCCAAGCTATCGTGTGGAGGCTCGGTGTACTCAAAGTTAGTTGCTCTCTCGAAATGTACGTACTCAACCACTGCAAAAGTATGTACAGATATACAGACTCTCGCTTATTGGGGACACTGCGGATGATGTACAGCGGTACCTATCAGTTGGAAATGGGCGAAGGCTGCTGGCAATACGAAATTATTTGATGGGCGGCAGAGGATCTTCGATCCAACCATAAACCCGCACATGGCGGGGAAAGGACCCAATCCAAAACTCGCGAAGTTGAGTATCAACTATTAACATCAGTCGAACTCACAGCTGACGTAAGTATAATACATGTATTTAATAGACTACAATAACACAGGAACACAGGAACACTACGACAGTACACGACAGTATTAGTTATCCTCTTTGTGGCTCGGACGGCCCCACGTAGTCAGAGACTGTACTCCGCAGCGAAAAGGCTTGTGGATGATGTACTGCTGTGCTGCTGATGTACGAAGTTGTATCTGCCCTAGCATTCGTATACGTATATGTGTGTTTTTTATTAGAGTGTTCAAGGGCGCCCAAAAAAAGTTATCCCGCACACCACACTACCCCCCCCCTCCCCCCCCGGAGGGCCGAAAAACAAGTTTTTTTTTCCCTTTCTGGTGAATTTCTTGGCCTTTTCCCTCTCACCAACTCTCACACAAAAAGGTCTTTCAAGGTACTTCATTAATATATAGAACATTGCTTGGATACAACCCCTCACCAAGGTGCCTCGACAACAACAACAAATATCTTAATATTTCAGTCACGAAAACAAGCCATCGTCCTTGATTTAGTCAAATGGCCTGGAAACACTCCACGACGAGGAACGTAATGATCGCACAAATATAATCATCGAAGACTGCCAAGATCTTTCTGGCGAACGCCTTGCGTGATCGTTCTGCCCCGCCTACTCTTGCGCACGGGTTCTCCCACGTTATCGCCCGGTGTCTCGCTACCGTTGCTGCTACTCCCCGCCCGTCCCCTCTTGCTCCCCCCTTCCCCTCCTTCACCCCCTTCCCTTCGTCCCCCCGGCTGTTCGTCTTCGTTCTCATCCTTGCGGTCGTCCTTGTCGTCTTCCTCTTTCTCCTCCCCTCCCCCCCCGTCCCTCTTCTCTTCCGGCTCCTCTTCCTCCTCCTCTTCCTTCTCCCGCCCCCCCCCCGTCCCTCCCCTCTTCTGGCTCCTCTTCTGACTCCTCCTCATCTTCCCCCTCCTCCTCCTCCTCTTCCTCCTCCTCCTCCTCTGAGTCGTCTGACTCATCTGACCCCCCGTCGTGCTGTAAGACCTTACGGCGTGCTGCGGGGGCTATGGAACCCTTACTCTTCTGCTGGGAGACCGTTCGGCGTGCTACGGGGGCTCTGGCAGCCTTGCCCTTTGGCATCCTTTTCGCCACCGCCTCCTTCTCTGTCTTGCTTACGTTAAAGCTGCTTTCGAATCTCGCAGTGTTGGGGTCCGCTTTGTTCAGAGCCAACGAAGTGGAATGCTGCCCTTCTACGTGATGGGACATGCAGTATTTCCACACCCACTCTGCAGGGCTGCAAAACTTGCACTTCAGGGGTACGTTAGTGCATGGGGTCGATGACGTGAACTTTGACGCCGCTGATAGGCCTAAAGCAACGAGACTTCTTTGCGAGTCCAACTTGGGCGCGAGACGACAGTTGGAATGTATCCGAGGTGCAGCTTTCCCGATCCTTGGTACTTCAATCCACGTCTTGCACATCCTCCCAACCTCGTCGCCGCAAAAGCCGCACGTGTTGCACTGCCGTAAGCTCTGTGGGAGGGACAGTATCATAACAAAAAACACAAGATAAAACATGGAATGTTCAGGTTTCCTTCAAGTACGTCCGGTAGTCCTCTGGGTGCAGTACGCAGTCAATTTTCCGCGGATACTTCAATACAAAATGCACTTGCTTACGAGCGTCTCACCTCATCCTCAAAGATGTGTCCGCCCATGTGCTGCAGCAGTTGTTTCGGGCGCACTTTGAACCAGCAGAGGAGACACTCCACTTTCCCGTCGACAGAAGCTGCCCCAACTTCCTCCGACTCGAGGGACCCGCTCGACGTGCAAGTGAGGGCACCATGCAGAGGAAGAGGATCGCCTTTGCCCCGTGGAGTTGGTCGCACATCAGGAATCGCCGTCCATCCTTGCACACGTTCCACGGTTTCGCGAAGTAAATTATGCGTTGTGATCAACTCGTCCATGGTGAACAAGTACGTCTTCTTGTCCATGTCCAAGGTCGGGTCCAGTTCCACGACAAGGGCAAGAGAGCAGCTGTACGTATGGGCTGTGTGCAGCTTTCATCTTCAACCGAACTGAGTCTTTCATCTTCTTACTGCTGCTTCGACAATGGCTGCGAGGCACACAATATGCTTCTATAGTCCTCATTTCTCTGCACTCACTCTCTGTGCTCATCCGAAGTCTCATGCTCAATGGCTCTGCCCTCGTCCATTCCTGAACCGTCGCGGAAGTTGTGCCCGCAGCAGCAAATGAACTCTGAGCCACCCGCTGGCTTTCCGCAGACGCGTTCTAGCCAAGCAACCTTATCGAAGGGAGCCTTGGATAGGGCTCCCTCCACCACGAAGACAGTGCTCATCGTGATCACTCTCTCCCTCTCTCTCTGTCTCTTCTACGGTCGGCGCCTGTCCGCTCTTAGGGGGCTGCGTGGACTGTAGTACCCCCCTAGGCTGTGCCCCCCTTGGTATTATATAGGATTTAGTATAGGGATGTTTTATATAGGAGATTGTGTGGCGTTATGAGGGGGGGGATGGGTCCGTCGTACCCCCCCTCCCCCCTTGAGAGGTCCAAAATAAAGTTTTGGGTGTGTGGTGACGAAAACTTTTTTTTTGTGCGCCCTTGGAGTGTTTGCGTTTTTTTTTTAACTTTTACTTCTCTAAACATTCTGCCGAAGGAAGGATTTGAGGTAAATTTTTGAAAAAAAAAGGCAAACAAATATTTTAGAGAAGTATGTTTTTGATCAAAAGTTACGGTAACTTTTGTCTCTTAGTTAGATTGGCGTACACCCACCGAGCATTCTACCGATGCAGAACGCCCCAAATTATGGGAGATGTCTCCCATACGCCACAACCTTGCTGCTTGCTCTACACAACACAACAACCAGTGGGAGCACAGAGGCTCGAGAGGTGTAGCTACAGTATGATACGGACAAGCGGTGCTGTATTTTTCTAACGGGGCGCCGGCGGACTGCTGGCGGCCCGCTACGGTACGCTCTCGCCGGCTTGGTGTCGTGGAGGATGCGCTGTTCAGAAGAAATACTCGTTACTCGCACGAGTCGTACTCGTATGGAGACGTACTCGTACCGCCTTGCTCGTAGAGCGCGACAGGATTGACAGATCGTCGCGTATCATTTCAATTTCACCACACTGCGGTAGCAGCAGTAGCAGCACTAGCAGCAGCGGCGGCGCGCCGCCACGGTCTATATATGTCGGGCGCCGGGCGGGCTTGGAGCGGAGCGTGCCGGCACGGTGTCGCGCGTAGGTCGTGGGCAGCAGCAGGAACAGCACACGACGACAAGAATAGTCGGGCGCAAAATCGGAAAAAGCAAAAACGGAAGCTGTTGGTTCTGCTGATCTGCTGCTGTTGCTGCTGCAGCTGCTGCTGCTGCTGCCGCTGCTGCCGCTGCTGCTGGGGTAGCCGCCCCGTAGCTGCAGCCACCGGTGCTGCTGCTTGCGGTCGTGGGATAGCAGCTACGGCACTGCGGTCATACCCCTGCCGCCGCCACCGTTGCTGGGCTGCCGTTCCTCTCGTATACGCTACTTTTTGTTTTCCTGTTTTGTTGTTTGTTTGGTTTGCAGTATTGCCTCACCCCACTTCCCTTATCATCTTCGGAGGCGTCGCCTGCAGGATTGTGTTTACTTTTATCGCAAACACACCGAAACCAGGAGGGGAAGGGAATTGACTTTTTTGAGCGGAAGGAAAGTATATATATTTTTTACTTCTATCGCAAACACTCTATTTATTTCCCCATATCATTTATTATCTTCGCCTTTCCTTTCTCTATCCTTCCTAACACTGAGGGGTATCTAGCATGCTAGTAAATAGGACCAAGTATTTTGAATAAAAATATGTAAATGTAAAGCTTTGTGTGTAATTTAGGTCCTGTTTACTATGGTTGTAGTTGTAACTCAGACCTACAGTCACAGAGTAGGCTCTTCTTCCCCCTCCTCACTACGGTTCGTGCCTTTCATTTTTGGAGTGTTTGCGTTTTTTTTTTTCAACTTTTACTTCTCTAAAAATTCTGCCGAAGGGAGGATTTGAGGTAAATTTTTGAATAAACGGCAAAAATTTGCTTTAGAGAAGTATGTTTTTGATCAAAAGTTATGGTACCTTTTGTCTTTTAGTTTGATTGTCCTACACGCACCGAGCATTCTACCGACAACGCAGAACGCCCCAAATTATGGCAGATGTCTCCCATACGCCCCAACCTTGCTGCTTGCTCTACACAACACAACAACCGGTGGGAGCACAGAGGCTCGAGAGGTGTGCTACAGTATGATACGGACAAGCGGTGCTGTATTTTGCTAACGGGGCCCCGGCGGACTGCTGGTGGCCCGCTACGGTACGCTCTCGCCGGCTTGGTGTCGGGGAGGATGCGCTGTTCAGAAGAACTACTCGCACGAGTACGAGTTACTCGTACGAGTCGTACTCGTATGGAGACGTACTCGTACCGCCTTGCTTTTAGAGCGCAACAGGATGACAGATCGTCGCGTATCATTTCAATTTCACCACACTGCGGTAGCAGCAGTAGCAGCACTAGCAGCAGCGGCGGCGCGCCGCCACGGTCTATATATGTCGGGCGCCGGGCGGGCTTGGAGCGGAGCGTGCCGGCGCGGTGATGCGCGTAGGTCGTGGGCAGCAGCAGGAGCAGCACACGTCGACAAGAATAGTCGGACGCAAAATAAAAAATAAAGCAAAAACGGAAGCTGTTGCTTCTGCTGATCTGCTGCTGCTGCTGCTGCTGCTGCTGCTGCTGCTGCTGCCGGTGTTGCTGGGGCTGCCGCCACGTAGCTGCAGCCACCGGTGCTGCTGCTTGCTGTCGTGGGATAGCAACTGCGGCACTGCAGTCATACCCCTGCCGCCGCCACCGTTGCTGGGCTGCCGTTTTTCTCGTACGCTACGTTTTGTTTTCGTTGTTTGTTTGGTTTGCCGCATTGCCTCACCCCACTTCCCTTATCATTTTCAGAGGCGTCGCCTGCAGAATTTTGTTTACTTCTATCGCAAACACACCGAAACCAAGAGGGGAAGGGAATGTATTGTTTTGAGCGGAAGGAAAGTTTTTGTTTGTTTTTACTTCTATCGCAAACACTCTTTTATCGCGAGAATACTTCAGCCCTTTCTTCTCTCGTCGACTCGCATCGAGTAGTATGCGTTTACGAAGCTGCAAATGCAATATAAGTAGTAGTCTCTCTATAGGGCCGGTATGCGCCAGCCAACAAAACCGGGATAATATACCTCGTATAACCGGCACTACTCCGCCCACTATACGCTGTATCATGCTGATGAATCCCATCTGTGCCAAGGGAATTCACAGGCACTATACTGTAGGAATCCGGTACTACTCAACGAAACTATAAAGGGATCGCTATACTGTAATGTGATGTCGAGGCTCGGCGACAGACGAGGCGGCACCGTGTTGGCTGCCAGACTACCATAAAGAGCGTTGAGTTCGTACGGGCATGCGATCGCTTTTTAGCACTCGTTTTTTTCCTCAGAACGAGAAAGTTGCCGATATTGGAAAAGATGTTTCGGTAGAGACTTGCCCGGGAGACCCTTCCGAAAAATTAGCGTTCGACTTGCTTCAGTACCCTTCCTTGTGCCGTGGTGGAGAAAACGAGAGCTGAAACACGATTGCACCGCTGTCCGAGCTCAATCTTATTTACGGGTAGCCTACAGCAGTCTATAGCGGTATACGCCGAGGCGTGCTCTTCTTGCGGTGCGTATACACGTATTATACACTACTGTACTGCTGTTGCTGTATCATACATACGTACTTTTTCCCACTGCCAAGAACCAACAGCCACCCATTGCTTGTTGCAACTACGGCAGCACTGTGTTCTAGCTTCACCTTTTGTATACAGCAAAGCGCGCATGCAGCCTGCAGCAAGTGCAGTAGTTATTGTTACAGACAGACAGGTATACACCCCCCCGCCTCCTGCCTGTCAATCCGGAGATCAGAGATGTACCAAACGGAAACAAACAGAACACCGATTCGATGCTATTGGTATCGCTACGTACGGTGCAGTAGTAGTAAAAAGTATGTCAACACTCAGGAATCGACAGCGCTATCGCTGTGAAGAAGAGTATCTGAGGGCAGATGACCCGTGTTGCAAGCCCGCGAAACATTATCCGAAATTGTTTGGCGGTGCTTTCGTCCGAGTAAAGCTGTCAAATAATACTCTTCTACTGGCGAGGGAATCCGGGGATTTGGATATCATACACCTAACTACCACCCAACCCCCCCGCCCGCGGAGGGATGGAAAACATTTGTTTTGTTCACCGTTTTTTTTTGTGTGTGGACAGGTGTGGTCGGTGTGGTGTGTGTGTGGCATTACCGGAGAGGCAACTTATTTTACCCTCTCATCAAGTCAAATACATGAACACATCAAACCGCTCGTATAAATACGACATATTTTACATACCTGACATTGTACTGCTTTGCTGCTTGGCTATACACTGCATATGGTCAGTGTGATAAAATACTTGACACGTGCTCGTAGTTCAGCGTACTCTTACCGTTTTATGGCTTCGCCAGGCATTCCATGATGTTACATGTGAGTGTCGAAGACTGTTCGAGATGTTTCCAACAGTGCCGCACAGGACATGTATGCACATAAAAGTAGCCAGGAGGGGCGTGTCAATAACACCAGGCGCGGTCAGCGGTTGGTTTCCCTGATGGAATATCGTTCCAAGCGCTACTTGGGGTCTATCGATCTATCTTGTATGGAAGAAACCTCCAGTTTGGTCCACCCAAGCTCGACGACCTACCACAACGCCGAATAAAGAAAAAAACATACTCGTCATTCCATGCCGTAATGCCCCCCCCCTCGCCCTCCCCCATGACCTTCGTTAGCCAGTGCTTGTCTAGCCAAGCTTGCCGATCTCATGCCTCTTCCGGGCTTTTCTGGTCCACCTTCGATCGAGCTCATACTCGTAGTTCCTTTGTCGTAGCGCTCACTACAGTACTGCTGCATGCAGTCGCCGTCAGTTCGCAGCTGTGGCTTATTGATCGCCGCCCAGTAGTGTTACAGTCTATGGGAAGCTCGGGGGAGGGGATGGGGTCTGTAGTTCTCTACCGTCCCCAATATTCAGTTTTAAATAGTGATTGTCCAGGCGTAGACGGAGGGGACGGTGTCAGCTACCCCCCCCCGTCGGGACGGTCGAAGTTGAACCATTCGACGTGAGATGTCGAAGAACACTTTTTCGACCGCCCTCGGTACTGGCGGCATTAAATAAAGACTGGTGCTATTCGATAGTGGTGAGCGCATACTTTGTCTGCAGTACCGCAGTACAGGAAAAAAAAGTACAGCAGTACAGCAGTGGTTCGACAAACAGAGACCGAGGTGGATTGGTCAGCAATTGCCCTTTTATTCCAGCCTACTGCAGATACGTAGACTACTGCACAGAAGAGCATTGCACTACTTGTTCCAGTTATTCGTTGTGTGTATCGTGCAATATCTACACCGGCAGGAAATATGCTTGCAGGTGCGCCTTTAGCTTTTTTTCGTGGTTCGATCTTGTGCGACCCTCTCGCATGGTGAGGTTTCCATAGATTTCGCGAAAACCACGAACATAATCGTATGCACAGCGCCAGTAGCAGTAATACTGCTGTAGAATGTTTGTCCCACAAGCAGGGGTGGGCGGGGCTGGGTTGGCGACAACGAATACACAAGAAAACGACACTATCCTCCGAGCCGGGCTATGATAGGAGTAGTTTTGGGCTGAAATGTTTTCGAAACTACCCTATTAAAGGCTCCTTAACACAAAATCGCGTGAATGCCATTTTTCTTTTTCAATGTTGTTTTTTGTTTGCCTAGGTCAGGCACAGGGTATTGCTCATCGAGTACAAGAAGTGACTTACTATTAGTAGAGAGCTCCTGGAGGGAAAAACATCAGAAAATAAGTGGTGCACCTACCTTTGCATGTGTCCTGCTTTGAAAAAAGACAATATGAAATAAAACAAACCAGGAAGTGGCCTGGCGGGATTTCTGGACATATTTCGAAAAGAGAAAGCTTGTTTTTATTAGGGGATTGGTCATTTGGGGGGTATACCCCCTGGTTTTACGGCCATTTGGGGGTAGGGTCAAAATGCGCCCGCGGAACGCGCTCCCGCGGGCCCAAACAGGCCTCAAACGCTATTCCGAAGCCCTGGCGAGATGCCCGAAGCCCATGTTAAGCACGCACACAACTTTTTTTTTTTTTTTCAGGCACGTCCTTGGGCCTAACGGGACGGCGGCGCACGAGGGAGCAAACGAAGTCCCCCCTTTGACCACCTCTTGGGGGGGGATAACCCCACGTACCTACTAAACTTATCTACTCCCCCCGATTGACCAATTTTTTCACCCCGTTTGACCGAAACCATACCCCCTTTTGACCATCTGCGACAGCCCCAAAAACGACTACAGCAGTACGTATCCACGTCACCGCCCAACAGCCCGAATAGATGACGGGACGGAACATCCAGAACTTGCGAGTAGTCGGGATCGTTTGCCTCCCAAGAAATAAATTTCGGCACAACTATACAAATCAAATCTTTATAGACGATATGAAGATATCGGCTCGTCTGAGAAAACATGACGGTGATGGGGGAATCAGAACACATACGAGTACGTTTATACTCGGCGTATGGGTCGTGAGTTGCTGGGTGCTTGGTGCTTGGTGCTTCGTTCCTGGGTGCTGTGGGTCATGGATGCGCGGTGTTGGGTTGCTGGACGGGAGGGGTCTTTGGGACACGAGCAACATAAGGGGTCTTTAGGACACGAGCAACATCAGGCGCAACGACGGTCGTTAGTCTTCTTGAGAAGTGCTTTCCTCCTGTCCCCAACGTGTCCATCCCCGACGGCAGGCTGGTGTGTTCGAGTACAGATCGCCAGGATCACACCCAGCAACCAAGCAACAAGCACCAGGCACCCAGCAACCCACGACCCATACGCCGAGTATATACGTATGTGTTCTGATTCCCCCATCACCGTCATGTTTTCTCAGAAGAGCTGATATCTTCATATCGTCTATAAAGATTTGATTTGTATAGCTGTGCCGATATTTATTTCTTGGGAGGCAAACGATCCCGACTACTCGCAAGTTCTGGATGTTCCGTCCCGTGGTCTGGTCGGGCTGTTGGGCGGTGACGACGCGGATACGTACTGCTGTAGTCGTTTTTGAAGCTGTCACAGATGGTCAAAAGGGGGTATGGTTTCGGTCAAACGGGGTGAAAAAAGTGGTCAATCGGGGGGAGTAGATACATTTAGTAGGTACGTGGGGTTATCCCCCCCCAAGAGGTGGTCAAAGGGGGGACTTTGTTTGCTCCCTCGTGCGCCGCCGTCCCGTTAGGCCCAAAGACGTGCCTGAAAAAAAACAGAAGTTGTGTGCGTGCTGGGCATGGGCTTCGGGCATCTCGCCAGGGCTTCGGAATGGCGTTTGAGGCCTGTTTGGGCCCGCGGGAGCGCGTTCCGCGGGCGCATTTTGACCTTACCCCCAAATGGCCGTAAAACCAGGGGGTATACCCCCAAATGACCATTTACCTCTTTATTAATACCTGGTAGTGGTTTTCAACTGGATTTTACGTATAGAGGTGAAGTCTATCCTAAACCCTAGCGATGAAGACATCCCAATTTTAAAAGCTGACCAGAACATGCGCAGTTGAGGCTACGCGTACCGCAAGCGAATTTTAGTTCTAGTGAATGATACATGCTTTAAGTCACTTGCCCTACGTGCCTTTTTGGGCCTTAAGCGCCTCACTTGGAAAATACACTTCCCTCAAAGATTATGTTAGGTTTGTCTTTGGCTAATTCATATATATATATATATATATATATCTTATGCGGTCCGATGCGTGGAACGAAAAAAACGGTTCCCGAATGGAGGACACAATCGGGCTTTATTTTACAGGTGAAAAATAGCCTTTTCGATCCGAACTTTTTCGATCGAGCAAAATCCGGTCCACGCATCCCGTCGGAAAACGAGATTCGTCGATTGGATGTCTCGATCGAATTTGTTTTGAAGCCCACCGCATGTCTCTCCCCACCCCTCCGAACAAACGGTGACACCACACAGCATCAGCCTAAACATCCCTTCGATTCTGGGTTGCCTGCTCCACTGCTACAGTTGCTCTTTGCGGCTGCTGCTGCTGCTGCTGCTGCTGTTCGCACCACAGCACCTCCTAGACCCCACGAGCAGGGCACGAAGCAACGCTCAACTCCCGGATCAACCGCCCCAAGGAAGAGCCCAAACAAACTACAAACTCGATCCGATTCACAATAGGGAAAACATCCAGACACACGTCGTCGAATTTAGAGTGGATCGGAAACCGAGCTTTTCGATCAGCTCAATCCGACTGCATAATAACTAGCCTTTCCTTTTCTCGTCCTAGCTTACGTATGATATATATAGAGAAATAGGAAAAATAATAGGTACAGTACAAGGGCTCCGCATGGTGCCGGCGAACCCATGCTTCGGGTAGAGCAGGGAAGGAGTTGGAATCGTTCCATCCGACATAAACGAAAACAAACAATGAAAGGAATGCCAAGAGTTTCATCTTAATTCATAAATTATCAGGAGATAAAGGTTCACAACAAAGAAGGCAAGCATACGAGTAGTTGCAACACACGTCGCTGGCGTTGAATGCGTTGTCATTAATTGGAAGTCAGAGCATGAAAAACACAAAAAAAATAAGGAAAAAGTACAGCAACAGAGTGCAACAGTGCAAAGAACACGACAACACAAGAGGAATTGGCGCTAAAATGACCATTGAACGCGATGAATGATATTTTGAAAGTATACTTGGTACAAAGCTTCCGTGCTCGGGCTGCAGATGCTACAAATAGCCTCGCAATATACAGCAGCCCAACTGTACGCACAGCAGTAGTAGTATGCTATTATGAATAATACAGGTGTGCGCACACATTGTTCCCTTGCTCCTTTTCGAGCGTGGGGTGCTGCCTTGCCCAAATAAAGCACGTGTGGGGGCGATTCAGCGTTTGAGACAAGCCCTCGCTGAGAAAGGGTTCTAACAAATTATTTAAGACGCATCTTAGCCGCAAGGGCTTACAGTAGTACGCCTCCCCCAGTATCATGCGGCAAATCAGTATGCGTTTACGAAATACAGGTCGTACCGTAGTTCAGTATACTCGTACTCGTACGATCTTCGTGTTGCGTTTGGCCTTCAGCGTGCTGTACCCCAATAAGGATATCGGCGCACGTAAAAACAAACGGCGGCCCAGCTCGCCGTTTTATAACAGACTAAGAAACACGCCAGCTGTGAATTTTTAAATGTCCTCGCGATCGACAACGTACCGCAGTTATGTTGGGGTATCGTGTCGTCTGGACGATAGTATGGTCCGTCCGGGACAATACTTCCAATTACGTTTTTGGTCATAACGTGTGAAAAAAAAGCATTGGAAATGCAGCACAGCGATGATCGTGACCGCGGCGTCGAGATACGTCGATAGCCGTGGAGTTTTTTTTTTGGGGAAAAATGCAACATTTTCGGCCGAAAATACCCCCAAAATATTTTGAAACGTCATTTTTTTTTTTTTTTCCTCCGGTATCGTTTCGTTTTTTTTTTCGGGTACCGCCCCATGCTCTCTCCGATCGATGTGGGTAATTCGGCACAGCAGTGAGTAAAGCCTTGAAGTCGTCTGAGTGTGTGGTGCATGGAGCTGTGTGGTAGATGATAACCAGTTATTATGCGGCAAAACAAAATGCGGTGTATCTCCAGAAATATCTATTCGTGTAAAACAAACATAATCTTTCCCTGACCGCGTCGACGAGACGAGTCGTTTGCCGTCATCTATTTCAAAATCGTACCGTGGGGTACACTATACCAAAGCGAAGAATATAAGCTCAACATCCGGTTTTTCGCCTATAGCTCCGTCAATTTTTCAACAATTTAAAAATAATATAGCTTTCCCTGACCGGACGTACAAGGGCGGTCCGAATCTGTCGTCTTTTTATCTTGTGAAAACTGTGAAACCCATACCAAAGCGAACAGATAATACGTGTTTTTTCGGTATAAATCGGCAAATAAATATTTAAAAAAAATAATAATCGGTAGGAAGGATGGTCTTGAATACGGCTATTTGAAGGTGTAATCAGATTTCAGAACAACACCGTTCACCCTGAGGAAAGTGCACCTGAGTGATGGGGGAAAAAATTGGAAGATTCGGGGTAAACGGACTATATGTGTTCCAACGTGTCAAACAGCACAACAAAAACACGCTTTATATATATAGCTACTGTAGAGTGTACAACTGGTGCGATATACTTTAGTTTGTCTTTAAGTTACTTTTGTCAAATACGACCTGGTAAATATTCATGGGCATTAGCCAAACATAGGCACACCTACGTGCTTTGAGCCATTTATAGGTACACTGCGTAATATTCACCGGAAACGGCTTCCGGGCCCGCCGGATACTGGGCCTGCGCTCCATTGTACCTAGAAATGGCTCAAAGTGCGCAGGTACGCCTATTATCGTCTACCTAATGTGGATACCACCTATTTTTGGCTTCAACTGTACCTATAAATGGCTCAAACGATCACTTTTTGGCAAATGAAATATAGACAGACGGTCACATCAGATGCCGGGACTGTCAACCAGACGACCGTACCAGTACAAGCACTGACACTGCGGAGTTACCACGCATTACCTACAAGCGAGAAATCGTATCGCGATCAACGCATACGTATTCAGTACGACACCCCTCCTACGCACACACATACGATGCGGAGAAACAACAATGACGAGTGTTTCCATGCCGTTATGCTGAAAGTACAATATACATACTGTAGTGCAGTATATAGTAGGAGAACATTTGGTATATACTCGTACGTGTACACAGTAATACCATACGGTTATGAGGGGGGCAAAGTTACACAGCCGTTGACGCGGTCCGGAACAACATTCCATACGTAGCAAACGTGGGTGAATGTGTGGCCGTCTGTCTATATTTCAGTTGCTAACAAGTGATCGTTTGAGCAATTTATAGGTACAGCTGAAGCCAAAAATAAGTGATACGCACTTTGAGCCATTTGTAGGACCAATTGAGCGCAGGCCCAATATCAGGCGGGCCCGGAAGCCGTTTCCGGTGTACATTACGCAGTGTACCTATACATGGTTCAAAGTGCGTAGGTATACCTATTTTTGGCTAAGGCCCAATATATATATTTTTTCTGGGTCATAAAACAAAAACACTTTGTTGGAGTTGATTAATCGTACTGGTACTCTGTAATTTTCCGTGTTCGGGCACACGAAACACAAAACACCACAGCTCTGCATAGTAAAGCGTGCGTACTCGTACTCCTACATACTCGAAGTACAGCAGTATGTGCTCGTACTCGAACAACGGTCGAGCCTACTGCTGTGCCCATTTATGAAGCTGCACGTACGCGTACGAAGTGATGGCACATACATAAATGCTTGTTATGGACTGCGAATAAGGAACATGTACAAGCAGACGATATGCAAAGGGCTGACAAAATGTTACTCCTATGATACTACTGCAATCATTAAAAGAAGTCACCTCTTTGTGTTTGCGCACTACCACCCCCCTGTTAAGACTTTTAAAAAAGCTCGATATGCCACCCAGAATCCAAGATCGTGCCTACGCCTCGCTTCTTTCTCTCTACCCCCGCACGCGTTCGCGGCGTGGTAAGCGGGGGGGGCAAAGGGCAAGGGGTGTCGGAGCCGATTCTCGAAGAGAGCGCCCGAAGAATTAAAAACAAACTCAAGATATTGAGGTGCCGAGATTCCGATGCTGAGGCCGGCCCGGAATAAACCATTTTTATCCTGCATGCTTTAGGATGGACTCAACATTAAAATCTATTATAATTACTTTTAGGGTTTAGTTTCAGTTTCGGCTCTGAAATACCTCTATATTTTCTTGACCGCGGTTATTTGACTGAGATTGTTTGACCGGGGTTATCTGCCGCCGCTTTTTATACCGCTTTTCGCCGACGGCGAACATACGGCCTCGAGCAAGCCGAGACAAGCCGCGACGGCACGCTCGTGGAGGTGCCTTCCCGCATGTCACCCCTCGCTCCCTGGGAAGTCTCGTGGGTCTGCTCGGTAAGCTCGGCGATAAATCGCGCTCCCCGTCCAAAATGCCGTATTCACTCGAGGTGTTGATCGTTTGTTTTCACGCTTGATTGGAGTGCTTGCGTTTTTTTTTTTTTAACTTTTACTTCTCTAAAACTTCTGCCAAAGGAAGGATTTGAGGTAAATTTTTGAAAAAAAAAGGCAAAAAAATACTTCAGAGAAGTATGTTTTTGATCAAAAGTTACGGTAACTTTTGTCTCTCAGTTTGATTGGCCTACACCCACCGAGCATTCTACCGACGCAGAACGCCCCAAATCATGGGAGATGTCTCCCATACGCCACAACCTTGCTGCTTGCTCTACACAACACAACCACCGGTGGGAGCACAGAGGCTCGAGAGGTGTAGCTACAGTATGATACTGACAAGCGGTGCTGGATTTTGCTAACGGGGCGCCGGCGGACTGCTGGCGGCCCGCTACGGTACGCTTTCGCCGGCTTGGTGTCGTGGAGGATGCGCTGTTCAGAAGAAATACTCGTTACTCGTACGAGTCGTACTCGTATGGAGACGTACTCGTACCGCATTGCTCGTAGAGCGCGACAGGATGACAGATCGTCGTGTATCATTTCAATTTCACCACACTGCGGTAGCAGCAGTATCAGCACTAGCAGCAGCGGCGGCGCGCCGCCACGGTCTATATATGTCGGGCGCCGGGCGGGCTTGGAGCGGAGCGTGCCGGCGCGGTGTCGCGCGTAGGTCGTGGGCAGCAGCAGGAGCAGCACACGACGACAAGAATAGTCGGGCGCAAAATCGAAAAAGGTAAAAACGGAAGCTGTTGGTTCTGCTGCTCTGCTGCTGCTGCCGCTGCTGCCGCTGCTGCTGGGGCTGCCGCCACGTAGCTGCAGTCACCGGTGCTGCTGCTTGCGGTCGTGAGATAGCAGCTGCGGCACTGCGGTCATACCCCTGACGCCGCCACCGTTGCTGGGCTGCCGTTCCTCTCGTATACGTTACTTTCTGTTTTCCTGTTTCGTTGTTTGTTTGGTTTGCGGCATTGCCTCATCCCACTTCCCTTATCATCTTCGGAGGCGTCGCCTGCAGGATTTTCTTCGCTTCTATCGCAAACACACCGAAACCATGAGGGAAAGGGAATTGACTTTTTTGAGCGGAAGGAAAGTATATATATTTTTTACTTCTATCGCAAACACTCTATTAGTACGAATAATCATCACCAAACCTTGATTATTCTACATGATTAGATTTGTTTCTGAATCTTGATTATAATCATGACTCAATGTGACTCTCGTTTGATAAATATGCTCGTCTTGTGCTCCTTCCTGTGCTCGGTGTTACGAGTATAGAAAGTTTCTAATATAAAGTCTGTTGCCTAAATTTTCGTGAGTGACTGATTTTTTTCTCGATAAAATCCGTCTTATCCCGTCGGCTAGACACCACCACGAGAGTCGGCGATCGCTTGGGGGTTGGGAGGACCGAACTGGCTGGTTTCATTCCTAGGCTGTGTGTGGTCATGGATTCACGGCTCGAGAGGATACGGGGGTCCAAGACGGATGTTCGGTTCGTCAACGGTCGCGTGTCCGAAAATATAAGGACATTTTTACATACAAAAAATACTCTCAACGGATGGGATACTTCCAGAAAGCTAATCGAAAAAAAAACAAGCGCGGTTCTAAGCTCGAGCAAAGACACCATCCAGCGGGCGAACGAGCGCACCACGCATCTTACGAACGGCGGCCGACCGGGCTGTCAGATACAAAGGGTGGGGGAAGCTTAACGTGGGCGGATTCGATAGTGACACGGTCAAGAAATGCTTCATCGACGTAGTAGGTGGCTTTTCGAGATCATCACCTGTAAAAAAAACAAAATACACAAACTCGGTCGAGTACGAGTACTCGTACATTATACGACCACACGTGACACGTGCAGCAGTACCGTAAGATGGGAGTTCCAATTAGGGTTGTGTAGCAACCCCAATACGGGTTTGGTATGTATGATACTTGATAGTTTGGACAGAATCGGCGTGATATTGTCATGATATGTTGATATATATCAACATATCATGATACATCGACATATCAGGTCATCATGATATCTTGATATTATTGGATGCGGGGCATATGGTTGGGCCGCACAAAAATGGCGTTATATGACGCCTCTTTTTGGTCTGAAAATATCAACTTATCACGGAATCTCACTTGGTATGATATATCATGAGTTGATCTATATCAGCTTATAAGCCTTGTGTTGATGCGCTACTTGATACAATATCAACTCAACTTATATCAACATGCCACGCGTGATTTTTGGGTTGATACTCAACCCTAGTTCCAATACAAACCCGGTCCCAGTGACGTATTTTAGCGGAGTCGCTGGAGTACTTAGACAGCAGTACTTATAGTAGGAGCTGAAATGACTGAGTACTCGCGAGTACCTGTACTGATGTAGTACCACTGATTAGGCTTGCCATTGCAGCTATTATTCCTCTACTACATACTGCTGTGATTTGTGTCTTCCGTCTCGGGGTTGTACGGGTCAGTTTCTTTCAAGATACTACTATACTGCTGCTGTGTTGCTGCTTCTGCTGTACAGCAGTTTGACTGTTTGTTTCTTGGAAATGTGTACATACATGCATCCCTGCCTCTGCTATAGTAAGCGTTGTCTACTAACAAGCTGGGGGGGTGTCTATGTCCGTCTATGTATGTCCAGGCAGGATGGTTGTATGTCCAGGCAGGATGGTGAGAACGGAGTAAAACTATGATTTCGTTTTATGATCTCGTTTAAAAAATATTACACCCCATTATTTACTCATACGTGTACCTACTGTATGTATAGTAAAAATAAAGCACGTTTATGAGTATGGAGTATTATATGTATATGTTGTTTTTGGGGATACTTGTTTATTGTACCTTGTATAGTGTGAGAGATCGATTGATTGATTTGGTTGGAAATTAAATTGAGTCAATGTGAATTGATCGATTGGTTTAGAGGATTGACAATTACTGCTGTACAAGTTCTTTGGTCGGGGTTTTGTTTGTCTGACTTCGTTTAAGTACTTGTGGCGTGATAAATCACTACAGGAATGTGCCTACGTTCGTCATACAGGTTGAAAATGAGTTCGGGTTTGTTGATTGATCTATACTTGTTGTATACTATGAGACGATCACAAGACAAGGGCTTTTTGCAGGCAGTTTGGCTTTTGCAAGGCAATTTGGGATTAGCCTTTGTGATGGCTATTTTCTTCCCAAGTTGTACAGGCTCTGCAAGGTCGTTCTCACAGGTGTTTCAGGGGTGGCTGATACTGCAAACTGGTTCTAGTTTTCAATTATATATGGGGAATGTAAGCCTTTCTATAGCTGCTCTTTGTCATGCTGAGAGCTTACCGGAATTGGATTCGTGGTTGAGAGATATTGTCATAGGGAGTCAGGAGCGGGGGAAGTTCCATAACAGTACATTGGAATTTTGAGGATTGTAGAGAATGCATTAATATGAATCAATGGAAACAAAATAACATTTCAGGTGTCAGTGGAGCCATACACGTCATTGGAAGTATTGCATACAGCGGAGCTACATACATTTGGGGAGCTACTATACAAATACTTTCAAGGCTGCATAGGAATTTACTACTTATAGTTATGCATGAATACATGTAGACCGTGAAAGCTTTATCGATTGTTACTCTGTGAATGGATGTTTATACCTCGATAGATGTTTACAAAATGATAGATTCTGCTGTTCAAGATTCGTTGAGATAATGTGTAAAGGTATACAACAATGACGGATATAGCTAATACCTACAATTAGATTGATGTGTCTTAGAGCCCTAGAGAATTCCATACCTTACTCTGTTAGTGAAGACTCGAGATTTCGAAGGATTGCATATATATTTTATGATAAGTGGACAACTTTCAATAAAGCAGGAAGGTAGATATACATGTACTCGAAACTTTTTCCCACCCACCTTGTCCCAAGCCAAGGTTTATGCACGTTTGATGGAGACAACCCCGTGTTACTGTACTCCATCGATCCCCTGGACTCCACTCGTCTCCCTGGACTACATCGTTGAACACCATCTTCGCTTTGTGTCACGCAGCTTGGTCGAATACATCGTGTACCACGCAGCTTCATCGAGTCCGTCGCATACTGCACAGCGCCATTCGTCGGGTACAACACAGCGTCGTCGAGTCCGTCGTATACTGCACAGCTTCGTCGAGTTTATCTTGCTCTACACGACAGCAAAGCGATAGGTTTCGTCAAAAGGAAACGGGCGGCGTCCCGGGGAGGGGGGGAGGAGTGATGGATGGGAAGAACATAACCGGGTCATCAAACAGCCATGGCAGGAAGAAGGGGACCTTTTTGGAGACCTTTTGGTGGAACTTACCCGAGAGGAGGCCAGCCACAGGGAGCGGCCAGACTGGAGGCCCACCACAGGGCGGTCAGGTTGGATGGGGTCCGCAGGACCGGGAAATCCTGTAGGAGCGGGAGGTGGGTACAACCAGATGGCCCCTCCCTCCCTACCTTCGCCCTTTGAGTCGGAGGACGATGGGGTCCACAGGCAGCCCCAAGAGGAGCACAACGGAACCCTAGATCGCGGTGGGGACCTCCGATGGTGCCAAGACCATCGCAGCAACAACAGCAACCAGGGTTCGCTAGTCAACAGCAGCCAGGGTTCGCTGGTCAACAGCAGCCAGGGTTCGCTGGTCAACAGCAGCCAGGGTTCGCTGGTCAACAGCAGCCAGGGTTTGCTGGTCAACAGCAGCCAGGGTTCGCTGGACAACAGCAACCAGGGTTCGCTGGTCAACAGCAGCCAGGGTTCGCTGGTCAACAGCAGTCAGGGTTCACTGGTCAACAACAACCAGGATTCATCGGACCAGTGGGAACTCAGGGGTGGCAGGCACCGTGGGGTTATCAACCCATGATGCGGGGGTGGGGACCCCAGGGAGGACAACCACCCTTCCCACTAGGAACTGATGGATCGCGGATTGGACAGCTTAATCCGTTATACGACGTAACCGGGGGGTTTTCTAAAGACGCCCAACGCATGGTCGACCGCTTAGTAAAGGAAATGGGGTTAGAAGGACGGAAGAGCGCTTACGAGTCGGTGCTGCACCGGGAGCGGTAAGGGAGCTCTCGAACACCCCAGCCAGCAACTTCCGATTGCGGTGCTGGTGGATACTGGAGCGGAGAAAACTACGTGTCACGGCAGTTCATCGAGTCCATTGAGGAACGTGATGGTCGAGGCAAATCGCAGGTGAGTCCAACGGGAAAGGGCCTACTCAGCACAGCAAACTCAAAGAACAGCGCCGTACCCCCGATGGAAATGGTAAGCTCGTGCTTGCTACCGCTTGTCTTAGCACCGGTCGACCAGATCTTCCGTGTGAAGCTCCGGGTGGTGAAAGGACTTCCGGACGCGATGGTGCTTGGAGCCGCGTTCATGACGGATCATCGAAGTATCATCAGTTTCGATGGTGAGGAGGGTTTCCGGCCGACACCATCCTCGTCGTGGGTACCATTCACCCCGAAGGAGGTCGGAGAGGCCGCAACAGGAGTGATGTATGCCGAATGGGACCACTATTGCGCGGTGAAACCATCGACAGACGAGCAAGAACCGGAACAGTTGGAGGAACCGAAGATTCCGGCGGGGATTATGGAGTTAGGAAGCTCTGTATGGGAGGACGAAGGCACTCTGCACTGGAAACTACGCATTGCGAAAGACGTAGAGGTTCAGGGAGGTACCAGTATCCAGGTAGACGCTTTTGTCAAAAGCCCTCAACCTCAAGTACAACAGCTCGCAGTGGTAGAGCCAACTAACCGCTATGATCTTAAGCTAGGAGTGGATCTAGGAGTACTAAGGGGACCACAGTGGTGGTTCCCGGGTATGCCGCTCCAATGCAAGTTGTCGAATGTTACCCAGGATAACGTGAAGATCCAGGGGGGCATCGCGGTTGCGACGGTTTACGCTGTCAACAATTATGGATCCAATCGGGAATCAACTTCCGAGTGGGCTGCCAATTGTTCGGCGGTCCGCAAGAAAGACGGGACAGTACGGGTTTTGCAGGATTTTCGAGGTGCCAATGCACTGCTCAAGTCACAGAGTGGTGGACTCGGGGACCTGCAGCACATCATGGACGAGATGGAGGGGTCGAAGTATTTCTCCAGCACCGATTTGGCTTCAGGATTCTTGTAGCTCGAGATCCATGAGGACGATCGACACTTGACGGCATTTCGAGACGCTGACGGGAAGCTGTACGAGTACGTTCGCTGCAGCTTCGGGTTGAAGACAGTGCCATCCGCGTTTGCCAACTACGTGGGAGGGCGACTGTTACCAGTCAAGGATAAAGGAATCAAGAACTGGTTGGACGACATCGCCATCCCGTCGAAAACTCTTGAAGGCCATTGGGGGCTGCTTCGTGAAACGCTCGAGTGTCTACGGCAAGGACGTCTAACCGTCAATCTCCAGAAATCGCATTTCTGTCAGTCGGTCATGGAGTTCGTCGGCATGATCATGGATAACCTTGGTACCAGGCCGGCCCCGAGCAAGATTGATGCTATCACGCAGCTGTCAAGGCCGAACACGGTGGAGGAAGTGCGAGTGCTGCTAGGCATGACAGGGTACTTGCGTGAATTCGTACCCCATTATAGCACAGTGGTAGCGCCCATCTCCGAGTTGCTGAGAGATCCTAGGTTCAGAACCAAGAGAGCGAAGAAAGGAAAGTTCCGTGGGGAGAAGAACAGAACAAAGCTTTTAATGCGCTTATCGAGGCTTTGACGTCACCTACAATTCTAGCCCTGCCGGTGTGGACGGGACCATTCTTGCTGTACAGCGACGCCAGTGAGATAGGAGCAGGGGCGGTGCTAACGCAATGCATCGAAGGAGTGGAGAAGGTGATCGCGTATGCCAGTAAGAGGTGGTCAAGAGGGGACTCCAAAGGGTCAGCAACAGACCGTGAATGCATGGCGGTCACGTGGGCGGTGAACAAGTTCCAACCCTATCTTTGGGGGCGACCATTCACGCTCATCACGGACTGTTCGGCGTTGACTTGGCTCTTCAAAAGCCAATCCCTGACACCAAAATACCACCGCTGGGCTCTGAGGTTGATGGAGCACGACATAACCTTAAAGTGGAGGCCGGGAACACAACATCAGCTCCCGGACGCCATGTCGCGGTTACCGAACAAGAGCAACGTGATCGAGGACTTCGACGACTCTTTTCCAGGGGACGAGTCCTTGCCAAACGGTTACAAGGAGCCACAGGGCCCAGTGATCGACGGCGTACACCTCCAAACCTTAGGAGTGGAAGGTGTGGACGAAACTAGTACTCAAAGTCTTGCAGTGCTGGCAGCCATCGCATTCACACCCGCAGACTCATCTGAGGCAGATACTCAACAGGTCGAGCTTGTTATTGCACCGGAGCTTCCAGTGGTGGTCACGCTCGACTGTGGGGGGGGGGGCAGCATCCTTGCATCGGAGGGATTGCTGACGGTAAGAAGAGCAGTAGACCAGGACTGGAGAGCACTATAATGCATCAGAGCAAACGGACTGGACAAAGGTGCGAGGCTACTTAGGGTGACAACAGGGTCGCAGGAATGCCTAAGCATGTTGATAGAGGTGAAACCAGACGTGGTGATCGGTGACGCCTGCAGGAACTTTGAAGGGGTACGAGAGAAAGAAGGAGTATCCGGAGCGAGTAGCTTAGCCCAAGCTGCCATCACCTCAGACGCGCGAGTTTTTATACTCGAGCGTTTGGGCAACCTTCTGCGAACGACGGAATGGAACGACGATATTTTCCCCGCTTTGGAACGAGAGTCATACATCGTGGACAAGGCGGAGATATTGGCGAG
Organism: Saccharina japonica; assembly: GCA_008828725.1. Classification (NCBI taxonomy): domain Eukaryota; class Phaeophyceae; order Laminariales; family Laminariaceae; genus Saccharina; species Saccharina japonica. The sequence continues at coordinate 66,437 of MEHQ01002224.1, forward strand.
CCAAGTTGGGATTTCGTGGAGGAGGAAACGGACGTTCGTGGTAGGAATCAAGGGAGGCCTTGCCACGAAGGAGATGCTAACTATTTGGAAGCGGAGGTTGGAGAAGGTAAAGCAACCAGATCAGGAATTGGGGGAAAATCTGGAACGAAGAGGCGCATACTTCCTGAGGAGAGGTATCGGAGAGCGAGTGATTTATTCGTTCAACGAACCCATCATCTCTTTGAACCGTGTTCACATCATGGGGATAAAGCCAACCGAAGGGTATGTGGGGGGGGGGAGGTGGGCATGATAAATCTTGCGCTCAGAAGTCCGGTGGGGGAAAAGCCAACTGAAGGGTATGTCGCACACCCAGCGGATACGGCACGCCTTGAAGAAGCTGAGGAGTTGCACTTCAACGACTATGCCAAGATCACCACAGGACAGGAACACTATGTGATCCTGCAGACGGTCAGCCAAAGCGCAGCGGCGAACGTCATCGCAGATTTCACGTCTCCTCCAATGCTAAGAGCAGTGTTAGTTGAACTAGCTTCTTACTGGGAAAACCGGTACCAGAGGTCGTGGAACTGGAAGGATTGGCCTGCATGGTGTTTGAGGATTACCTCGCAGCAGCAGAGACCTTGGGGGTGACGAGAGCGGTCACGAGATCGCAGGCGAAAGCCACTTCCCAGGAACCGGAGGTTTTCTGGGAGGCAGAACCGCCGTTACCTGAGGAGGGGGAGATGGAGAATACACCGGCGCAGGCAATCACTACTACTGAGCTACCAGTGGAAGTTGATCGCCCACACAAACGCAGGGGACAGAGAGAGCCCATCCCGAAACCGAAACGGCAACGAGATCCTTTGGAGGAATCACCGAAGGACACAAGCAGCCGTTCAAGCGGATCAGGGAAAGAGGCCAAGGGGTCCCAGCGGTCGGAGCCGTCCATGCTGGAAAGGGTGACAGCTATGCTCCAGGATACGTCACAACTGATGCAGAGGCAGTGCGAAAATATGGTACTTGGCAGGATTCGGAAAGAACTCCAGGAAATGGGAAAACGAGGAGCAGGAGGTGGCGAATATGTGATGGGCGACAATGGCCTCTTGTGGGTAGCACCTCTGGGAAAGGTCCCACGACTTGCAGCTCCCCAATCTCTCGTTCCAGGGATTATGGCGCTGGCCCACAGCACCTATGGGCATCCAGGAACGGCAAGGACTACAGCCTTGGTTAGTCGTCGGTATTGCTGCTCTACCCTCATCAGGGACGTGAGAGACTACGTCCTCTCGTGTGGGTGCAGGCGTCGCAAGCGATCAGCGAGTCAACGGGTTGCTATACTACCGGCAAGGTGTCTGCAACCCGGGGAGGTACTCGAAGTCGACATCCAGGACATGGGGGTGAAGTCGGACGCAGGCAACAAAGTTCTACTGGTGGCAGTCGACAAAGCCAGTAAGTTCTTGTTCGCCTTCCCGCTCCCCACGAAAGAAGCACTCGGAGTAGCGAGGAAACTGCTCGAAGTGATGCTTACTTTGGGCTACCGCTGTATGTTCGCAGTGATCCGGGATCTGAGTTCACGGCAGAGGTGATGCAACACGTATGCATGTGGTTGAACGTGACCATCGCCTATGGGCCTACCGACCATCCTCGTACGCAGAGGACGGTGGAGAGACTGGGGGGTGGCTACACAAAGCACTACGTAGAAGAACTGTGCAAGACCTGGCCTCGCAGATGGGACGAGCACGTGCAGCCGGCACTATAGATCTATCGTACCGCTCCGGACGATTTCCGCCGCAACATGACGCCTAACTAATAAGAAACAGTCTAATGAGAAATCCAGGCTGAGATTTAGAAGAAAATAATAAATTATGGAGTAAATAAATGAAATTATAGAGTCGTTATATTGAAATTAGTGTAGAGAGCACCCTCTCTCGAATAAGAAATCCAGCCTGAACCATATTTACTGTTTTATATTAGGCTTCCTGTACTACTGTACATCAGCTAGAATAGCTGTGAGTTCTATCGATTGAGTAGGAATAAAGTCAAAGTTAGTTTCCTCGTTGCAACAGCTAGCTGCTTGCGGCGCTCTTTTAAACCTTTTTTATACGGGTCAGTTTATTTCAAGATACTACTACTACTACACTGCTGCTGCTGCTGCTGTACTACTAGCTGTGAGTTCTCCCGATTGAGTTGCAATAAAGACAAAGTTAGTTGTCGATGCCACTTTTCTCCAACCCATGAAAATTTTCGATGAGTGTGTACTTTGAAGACTTCGCCCTGACTACTGCGGCGTCGTTCACATGCCTTATCATGTTTCTGTTTCCCGCTGCCTTTGGGCCGACTCAACTATTAATGGCAAGGGTTAATGGTTATAAATAAGGATTACATTTCACCCTTAAGTTTTCCGAGCCCGACGCCCATTGGTCGAGGGGGGGCCCCAGCCCGCCCTCGTCCAATCACGGGCCGCGGCGGGCGTCGCCGGATTTACCCCTCGGGGGAAACCCTCAGTCCCGCTGCACCAGGGGACGAGCCGACGCCCATTGGTCGAGGGGGCCCCCAGCAATCAGGGGCCGCGGCGCGCGTGGCGGGAGTTACCCCTCGGGGGAACCCCCCAGTCCCGCCGCAACCGGAGACGATAGGGCCTCATCCCCGTTTCGGAAATCCCTCGGTATATCTACAACTCCAACCAACCGGGGACAAAAGAAACGATCCCCCGGGTCAAAACCGCCCCGCACAGTGTGGAAACCCCAGCCCCACCGGTCGATCGTTGATTGGCTGTGGCTCGTATACAAAGCCAGAGCCACCCGGGGACAACCGAGTATCATCCTCGGATCGGAATACCTCGTTTCTTGTTGCTCGTTTTATAAGCAGGTGTCCGGCCGTAGACATTTATTTGTTTTTGCACCGTACTCGTACTCACATCATACACATACATATTGTATGCATGCGCGTTGTGAGCTAAGCGTCGCGAGTAATAACGCGCTTATTCCAGCCACCGCTGCCAAGGGGATAGATAATAGGGATTTAGATCGAGGCTGGGCTTAACCCAGGCGATTATTATGCTTATACTCGTACGCCTCACACGTACATGACACTGGTAGCACTATGGTTGTAGATACTATACTCCTCAGAGTTATATCAGCAGTAGTACCGTAATATTAGTGGAATTGCATACATATACACCACAAGCCAATGTCGAAGCTTGTTGTACTTTCACACCTTCATCTGATACCAAGCGGTGCTCAACGTACATCGCCAGCAGTGCTGGTGCGTGCATGCACCTGCGGGACAAACTACGAACAAATGTAAAGCAGCACGAAGACAGCGGACTGCATACATACATACGTTCAGCGTACAGCAGGACCACTGCTGTGTCGTGGTCGTGAGCAATATTTTCGTGGTTGTTGTTTTCTTCGTACGGTAATATATCCGTTCTCTCCACTGAACTCCAGCAAAACCAAGGTCTTCCGTACTCGCATGCAACTGGTCCTAGAAACGCACCGTTTTCCCCTCGGGCCAACAGTATATTCTGGTGTGCGATAAAATTGCCCAATGGCTCCTTTTCGAGCGCAGGCACATCGCTTCCCGTAAAGAAGGTGCGCAAGGGACGAAACAGTGTATGAGGCGAAAGCCCCAGCTGACGCTCTAAGACATTTGTTTGGACATGCATCAGCCGTTCCGAACCCCCATTTTGTGGAGTTCGTATCTAACGACGTCATTTTGGGTGCCTTTCAAACTTGGCATTCACGTATTATCTGAATTAGGGGATTTTAAACGCGAATACTGAATTCGTCGATGAAGAACCCAATTCAAAAGGTTGTTTTAAAGTTGTTCATGGGTAGAGTGTTTGGTTATAATATGAAATCCATAGGAAGAACCCTTCTTTGTAGCAGGTATCCATATAGCCGTACCATGTATCATACCTGGTACCGTATATGACAAGAGCAGGCGCGTAGGAGCACAGCAGAAGCAGCACAGCAGCCGCAGCACAGCTGCAGCACAGCAGCAGCAGCACGGCAGAGCAGCTGCAGCAGCAACGGCAGCAGCAGGGCAGCAGCAGCAGCAGCAGCAGCAGCATCACCAGCAGTAGCAGCAGCAGCAGCAGCAGCAGCGACATCGGTGGCGGCGCTGGGTCGGCGCGATGTCGGCGGTGGAGGCGGCGGCTGCACAGCCATAAACTGGTTTGACAGCCAGTCACAGCTGTAGTCGCAGCAGCACCAGAAGCAGAGGGGAGAAGGCCATGAAAAACACATACGGTTCGACTTCGCCTGTATCTGCTCCTGCTGCTGCTGGCTGTGCCGCAGCTGCACGCACCGCTACCTTCGCTGCCGCTGCCGCCCCCGCCACAGTCGCTGCTGTTGCTGCTACTGCTGCTCCTGTCGTGGTGGTGCTGGTGGTGCTCCTGTGGTCCTGCTGCGGTGCACTGCTGCAGTTGACTCGCTCCCGCGTGTCTTCCAAGAAACACAAAGCGAAAAACAGTCTGCTGCCAGGTTTTTCTTCTCCGTGATTTATTGCGCACCGTGCTCCACGATGCATCGAATACAGTGGAGAGCAACCGCAGCAGCGCAGCAGCAGCAGCAGAGGTGGTGGCTGTGACGTTGCGGCAGCGGCGGCGGCCAGTTTCCGTTTGGAGAGTCGAGCTGGCGATTTGTGTCTGCAGAGCGTGTTGTACAATGTGCTGGTTTGAATACACTCCAATTGGAAAAACAATAGAAGACTCTTTTTATACGGTAGGGCAGGTTTGTGCCCTTAGGGCCCATATTAACGAATATAAAATAAATTCAATTTGGAAAAAATAAAATTAAAATTCGCTATTCATTGGTCAACACACGCACCAGCATCAAATATTAGGATCTTGGGGTCCAATTTATTTAATTGGACGAAAAAACCAAGAAGGTCCCAGGACCTTTTTTTGGATATAATTCAAATCAAATTGAGGAGTTGGCACGACTTGGACCGGGATGTCCACGGTGGGCAAACGCCCCCGGGTACAATCTTGTCATTTCTTGGCCGCATCGATGACCACGACTGAGGCGACAACGCGTGAACCACGACGCGAGGCCACCGGGATAACAGCCGCGCCCACGCTTACAGACCATAGCACATCTTGCCCCGGCGGTGGCGACTCAAAAGCAATCATGGCGGTCGCAATCCCAACTGTTCAACCAGCTCGATGTGCCAACCCGACCAAAAACCGAGCGATCGACGCAAAAACAGCAGGATACGTTCAAGACTTCGATAGCACCATCGCCGTCCCTGTCTCGCCCGTGGCGTTCCAGGGATCCCTACGCCCGCCCAGGAGACCCTGAAAGCGATAGCTTCCTAGCCTGGGTCGCCGAAAGCAAAAGTATGCTGGCGGCGGCGCGCACGCGCCGACGCATGCCTTCCCTCGCGTCTCCTCTCGTCGATTTTTTTCACCCCCGGCTGTGACGCACGCTGGGTTTTTATTTCAGAAATATTTGAACGAGAAATTCACTATTCCCCATAGGACGCAAACCAGTTTTTTTTGCGAAATCACATTCAAATAGGATTTTATTTTCCAAATTGAATTTTCTGCTGTTCTCGTGAAGATGGGCCCTTACGTGAAAATAGCATGGAATGCCTTCCACAAAGATCCAAGGAGAACAAAAGCCATGAATCCCGAAAAAAACCTGAAAATTGTTTCAAAGTCGTTCACGCCTGTTTTTGTGTTTTTTTTTTCAAAAGTACCACGTACGAATGAATGCCGAGTTTGCAAGGTGTCTAGTAATTGTTGTCATCTTTGTTATCGGACAATGCGCACCATGAGCTTCAACGTTGATTACTCAAAACATTAGTAACATTTTGTATTGATAGTTATACTACAGAGTGGAGATCAATAAAACGCAGACCGTATCATACGTCGAAAGAGAGACACACATAATACAGAGTGTTTTTCTCGGTGCACGTAGCAACTGCAAAACTAACTGCTGTACAAACGTACATCCCATGAAAGCAAAACACACTGACCCCAAAGAGTGACATTGTTTTTAGTCACTGCTGCTTTGTCCCAACCAAAACATCGTGGCCGCAGCTCTCAATCCTGGGGAGACAGGTTAGCCTTGTTCCTGGGAGAGCGTGCAACAGCCAGTACCGGCATCACATCACTTGCTCCCTGCGCGCGTGTTGGTGTACCGTAAATTCCTTTGAGTCGCACAGGGGCAAGAAATATTAGGGTTTGCGACAACATGGGGGCCGGTCGTGAATCCCGGTGTGTTATTTGTGGCGACGGGCTTGCGCCGATCATACCCCACCATATATATACAAGGCTTTCCTTTGGAGTGGTTGTAAGATGGGAGTTGATTCATGCACGAATATAACTTGCTTGTTGTTGGGTTTGGGCTGGTCCGCCAAAAATTACAGTTGTATGCGGGATTACAGTAGTGTGGCTACAATGAGTTTCAATAACAGTACATTAATTAAAAGCCAGCCTACACAGCAAACCGTCCAAATGCGGGAGGCGCAAGAGAAGTACACAGCAGTAGTACATCAGCAGTAGTAGTAGCAGAGCAGCAATAAACAATACAAAGCGGCAACCTATACTGCTGTGGTGGTCCATGGACGAGTCGGCAATTTGTACCACCAGCTTTTTCATCAGATCGGAAGACAACAAAACACTTTGCCCTCGTACATAGAGGCGGTATACGTATTGTATGAGACTCGTCCCCTGTGGAGCGTACTTCGTACGGGTACGACTTGTTCACGTTTTACCAGGTAGTATTTTACAGAGAATTTGCAGCAGATTTCCTGATTTCCTGTAGAATAATTAAAAAGGCGTGCGTATTGCGCAGATAGAAAGTCCAAAACAAAATCTTCACCGGGCAAGTATAACTACTGTACACTACAGCCCTACGAGGCTGACGGTCTATGATCTGCACAGCAGCAGCAGCAGCAACACAGCAGTATGAACGCATACGAGCACGCAATACAGTAATTATGTCCCGGCAGCCACACCCCTTCCGTCCAAGCTATCATCGCAGAGGTCGATTTAGTACTGCTTGCTGTGTTGCAGTACAGCAGTACATCATGAGCTCTGCCTGGTCTGTATGATGGTGTCTCTCTCCACGCTCACAAAATGCCGGTTATACAGCAGTACACTACCGGCCCTCTCACAAGAAAGTGCCCCACAAGAAACTCAGCCTAAACATTACGGGGGAATAAGAAAGCCGACAGCTATTATACTGAAGTTAGTATGGGACACACCCCTTTCTCAAATAAGAAAGTCAGCCTAAGCCCGATTTCTGGTTTCTTATGAGCGGGCCGGTACTGCACATCATGAGCTCTTCTATCTGGTAGTCTGTATGCTGGTGCCTCTCCCTGGTGCTTTGGAGTGGTTGTAAGATGGGGTCTTGCACGAATACAATTTGCTTGTAGTCGAGTTTGGGCTAGTCCGCCAAAATTTGCAGTTGTATGGGGGTATTAGTGTGGCTACGATGAGTTGCAATTTTACAGTATATTTAACGCTAGCCTATAACAAACCGTACAAATGATGGGCGACGCATAAAAATTACAGCAGTAGTAAGGTTGCCCCCCCCCCGTACGCATTATAACTCAGCAGTAGTAGCAGAGCAGCAACAAACAATACAAAGCGGCAGCCTATTTCGTGTGCCCGAACTCCGAAAATGAATAATTAACTCTTATTCCGGAAAGTGCCAAAGGAGCAATCCATTCACCGGGCAATAAACTACTGTACGCTACTACACCACTATCTGATGATCTGTGATTTGTACCGCAACCGCCCAGCAATAAACGCATACTCGTATGACCTTCCGCCTGAGCTACCGCCGCAGATGTGCTGCAGTACAACAGCAGCAGCAGCAGTACGCCATGAGCTCTGCCTGGCAGTGTGTATGATGGTGTCTCTCTGTACACCCACAAAAAGCCGGTTGTGCAGCTATACATCCTGAGCTCTTCTATCTGGTAGTATGTATGCTGGTGTCTCTCCCTGGTTGTGCTGTACAAATGCCGGCCATCGAGCGACGGCAGTACGTCGTGGTGGTTGCGCACCAGAGCGCCCGCTGCTTCCGCCCATTGCTGCTGCTGCTGCACATAGCCCCCGCGCCCTGCTGCACGTAGCTCCCGCGCCCAGAGCCACATTACTTAGGCATGTGCTATCGCAGCAACAATTGATAATGTGCTGCTGATGCACATCATCAGCTTTGTCGGATGACTTGTTTGACGATGTCTCCAGCGAAGCAGTTGGTAGCAAAGCGCTGCTGCTTCTACTGTTGAAATGCCTGCCATGCTCTGCCGTGCGTTGTCGTCGTTGCCGACAAACCTGAAGGGCTATATAGACTACTCGTGCTGCTGCCAGGAAAAAGTGAAGAACTAAAAGCTACGTATTTCGAAGCTGTCAATCGAAAGTTGGGCCTTTTGTCACAAAGAAGAGCTGTCTCACGGTCCGCTCGTAACGACCGACCCCGGTTTACGTAAATGTATAGTTGTTTATATATTCTGGAATCACCAGCACGAGAGGCATTGCAGTATTGTGGTGAACACATTTATAGTAGACCTGGTACGTACATAGGTTTGTATTGATTCCTTCTTCTTAATATTTACATACTGCTGAACTGTCCTTCGTAGCCGTTTATGGGTGGTAGGCGCTGAAGCATACGTTACACCGTGTCGACGACAAACACATGTAGTAACTGGTATGGTATGAAAACAGCAAGCGTTCTACCCATCGTTGATGAACAGTATACTGTTCGTAGTTCGGCCACAGTGATAGCCAGGTTAGCTTGCAACGATAATGACCACGGAAAATGCAGTGCTTGAGCCGACCCACTACTGCGGTGGTACCAATGACAAATACATGATACTGTAGCACGACCTCTATGCCCGTAGCATCCTATTATTTTATTGAAACATGTATACTTGGTACAACCTTGTCGCAGCTTTACCAGTACATATTTACCGCGTACGTTTGCATCCTACCACGACCTTGTCCCCATCTCCACTGCTGTAACATCGTGAACAACCAAAAGCCCTATATTGAACATTATATTGTAACCCTATTTCGAAAAACTGGCATGCTGACATCGTCGCATCTTTATACATTAGCATCCCGTGTAACCTTTGACACATCTTTCAAAACTATCGACATAACCCGATCGCATATTTTTTAACACCCGCAATACCCTCATCGCACCTTTCACGCCCCACCATCTTCTCGCCTCCTTAACACGGCGCCTTACATCACCAGGGGGAAATCTCCACGGCGCGCCTGGGCTACACGGCCCGAGACTTCCTCGCTGTCGCTGCCTGGTCTGACGAAACGGTAACTTCCTTCTCCGAAGGGGAGCCCACGACCCCTGATTAGGCGCTCCCCTTGGAAGGCTGGCTTGAAATGGAGGCGGTGGTGATGTACCTGAGGAGAGAGGGGGTCGTGGATGAGGAGTCAGACACGGAGGAAGAAACGGAGGAGACGGGAGAGCGGGAGGAGGTCGCTGCTGCGAGCGAAATCGTTAACCCGATGAGGGCGCTAGCTACAGAGAGTGAGTGCAGCGGACAGGAACACGCAGTCACATCTAGGATTTCTGGAAAATGAGATTGCCGATATTTTGCTCGGGGATGCGGTCGTGGGCCGATGGTTGCGAAGCATCTATGTCTAATGAGCGTATCGATCTTCTCATGAGGGGGAACACAATTTTGATGAAGTCATCACTTGACGACATAGTAGATTTGATTGATAAGGCGTAAGAAAAAGTCAACACCGGCCAGGTATACCATGATATATATCAAGTTAACCAAGGGTGTGCGCGGATCTGAATCCCAGACACCCCACTACCCCCCCCCTCATATTGGAGGGAAAAACCGGACCGTTGTGATCCCAGGAAACTTTAAGTCAACTCTTTTTTTCTAATAACCCCCTCCCCCCCTCTGCCTGGTTGGTGAAAACCCAACGTGCTCCGTCCCGGCATTGTACGGATGCGAGGGTCTATCGTCATACGACTACGGCCGTGCACGGCATGAGTACACCCCCCCCTCCCAACAGAGAAACAAAAATAGGGGAGGTCTCTAAAACCAAGTGAAAAAATGGGGAAAAAAAAAAAAAAAAAA
>MEHQ01002224.1:77007-88569 GCA_008828725.1 Saccharina japonica
CCCCCCCCCCCCCCCCCCCACCAGCGAAAAACAATTAGGGGGGGTCTCTAAAACCAAGTGAAAAACGGAACAAAAACGAAACAAAAGTGGTTTTCGCTCATTTCGTCCTGTGATCACAGCGATCCGGTTTGTTTTTCATTCTGACCTTCCTACGAGTGTGGTGTCGTTTTCTCTTTTTGTTTTGCGCCCTTGAGTTAACCTAGCTGAGTTGCATCGGCCCAAAACACGCGCGAGTACTACTGTAAAAGGAGGCGGTGTGTGATATACCTTTATAGAGGTTGTTTGCACGAAATAAAACGTTTTTTTTTTAAGCAACGCCCCTGTAGGGGTGGCGCCTTATTTGTCTGAGCTCCTCGCATGAGAAGATCGGCGTCTCACCCAAAACATGTCTTGAAAAAATGTTCGCGGAAGTCGACCCACAGTTCTATGGGCTACTGATAGTCCTAAGGCACATACACATTCTGAATAAAAGTTCAGGCAAAAAAATCGGTAGTTTCTCATTTATTCGGGAGGTTATTTCATGCGTCAGAAAATGACGGCCATAAAAAAGTGCAACCCCCGTCGTGGGCTGAGTATTTGTTTGGGTGGTGCATGGCGGGGGTGAAAATAAAGGCGCATGAAACCAGCCACATGTGTAAGGCGCTAGATGACTATCGAAAAAAGGGAGTACGAGCGCGTTTCTCAACACAGTACCTGGCGAATTGACAAAAGCAAAACACATACCGTACATGTATTACCTCGAAAATATTACACGCGTCGAACCACGCATCGATTTTCGCTTCATGATCTACTGCTGTATGTGTTTCAGGGTACAGGTGACGCCTGCTACGATAGAGGTAGCACGTTTTGACTGATTTTTCTTCTGGGTGGTTGGGATCCTAAACCTAAAGTCGCCGGTCTTTCGTTCTTGTGTTGCAGTACTAGTAATTGTATTCTGGGGCATGGTGTTGTTCATCGGGTAGTTTTTATTTTTTTAACTCCAAAATCAGTTTTTGACTTACTATCGGTATATAAGCTGCTCAAGGGACCACCCTCAGAAAAATAAGCAGATGCACCTCAACTGTAGGGTCCGTCGTTCGTGCCGCTTGGATCTGTACTGTACAGATCCTTCATTGACATCTCATAACGGCAGGTTAGGAATTAGATTATCTAGATCGTGATTTCTCAGACGTGTGAAACCTCACCGCTATGCCGTTGCTGTGTACACTGCGAGATGCAAAGGTGGACGTCTGGAAGTTCTATCCAATGCGGAGACGGCAGTGCCGCAGAAACGTTCAAACCGGTGTAACCGGATACGACCACCTGGACAAAACCGGCTTCAATCGAGAACACGGCATATTTGTTTAGGCGCGGTAACGCCTGCAAAGCGTTGAAACCGCAAGGCATACCTGGATGGGCGTTCATAGTTAACAACATGACAGGGTACGCCCTACGTGTGGTTCCTTCAGTTTTTCTTACGTGTGACATCTTAAAGTACGGGTACGCTCCCTCAGGTACAATGGTGACATTACAAGCGACTTCTCACTACAGTGCCTTGTGCTGATTTTGACTGTGCTCGTTGCTTCGAGTCTTACGGTATTCATCACAGTTCAAGAGACGCTCTAATGCAGTTTCTACTTACCAAAACACATTCAGGCTAGACACAAATCTCACAATATGGCGTGCACGTGAACAAAACAGCAAGGTACCCCTGCCCCTTCTGCTCCCATTCCTTCTCTTGACTCTTCCCCCAAGCGCTCTTCACTACACATTGCTCTTCATCTGTAGTCGGAAATCTTTAGCGTCTGGTATGGTCTAGTAGTACCCTCGGACGCATCTAATAGCTTGTTTCCGGGGATCGAGTCTCACATGGGTCGAACTTTTGAGTTTATTTGCAAAAATACATTAAAAACGGAATGAACTGCTGAGAGCGCCTGTTAATAGTAGGGTGGATAGGCACAATTCGATGCAAGTCGACGAGGGTGAAGTCTTGTCGCGATAAAAATGCAAGGCACGAACCGTAGTGGAGGAGGAGGGAAAAGAGCCTACTTTTTGACCCCAGATCTGGGTTACGACCAGGAAGGCGAGAGAAAAGAAGGGCGAATGTCATAAATGGGATGAGAACAAAGATACCTATATATACATATATACAAGGGCTCCGCATGGGTGCCGGCATTCGCCGGAACCCATGCTTCGGGTAGGGCAGGGGAGCAGTTGAAAGTGTTCCATCCGACATGAAACACATAAGATGAAACTGAAAGGAATGCCAAGGGTTTCATCCCAAATTAATAAATTAATAGTGTGGCAGGAGACGAGAAGGTTCACAACAGAAAAATCAATCATGATGAACATGCTTCGTTTCGAGGCGAAACAAAGAGGAATTGGCACTAAAATGGCCATTGAACGCAATGATGATACTTGGAAAATATTTTATTCAAAAAGGCAAAAAGAAAGGCGCCGTTGATGGTGCCTTGGAAAACCCCTCCGTATATACTTCCACACCATACGAATAACTTAATTACAGAGAAGCACACAAGGAAAACGAAGGGGGCAATGCCCTTCAACAAACGTGTACTTCAATGTGCGAAGAACTTATATTTAACAGAGAGCAACAGGGAATAAAAGACAACACAGATTGCAAGGTTAAAACGGCACATCCCAGAAATCATGAAATATCATTGCCCAAGGTAAAAACGTATTCCCAAATACTCTTTGCTCTGCTCGAGGTGCGATAGATACCACACAATTTCACACACAATAGTTTCCAGGTTAAAGCACCCCCCAAATTATACCAAGCACTATTTGCCAGAGTCAAACTACCCAAATTATACGATCAGTAATGGCCAAGGTATAACGACAACCTAGACAAGAAACTTCCAACAATGAAAATCTAGGATCTTCGTACTACTGCTACTACTGTGTGTTCAACGACCTATTTTACTGAGGGTTCACCTATCTTCCCAGATTATTTTGTGTGAGTGCTATCAATAGTACGAAACCTATTTTTGCGGGGGGATGGCCGATTTTCTGATTTTTAACTTTTTCCACTCTGTCCATAAATATAAGCACTTTTATTGATTGTGCTTGGTACTCGATACAGCAGGTATGATGACGGTTTCATATATTAGGGAGTTCATATACTTGATGAGACTTTCTCCATCTGTGAGGTCTCGTGCTTGCTGGTGACTTCCTTGACTTGCCTGCTTGACTTGCTCGCTGCGCCTCGATGGTGTCCTGCGAGGTCCGACGATAACATATATATACTTAACTACGTGGTTTATGTCTCCATGAGCAGCGCTCCAGCTCGCTGACCTTGCCCGCCTGTGCCAGGCCCCGGCATGCGCCCGAGGTCGAATCAATAACTTTAATATAATATTAATGAACAAAATGTGCTTATATTTATGGACATAGTGGTATTGAACAGTCGTTCACGAATGTCCCCGCTTCTTGTATACCAGGTATATGAGTGTCGCAGTAAAAAATCAATTCCTTGTATATGAGTGTCGCAATAGAAAACATGTTTACGTATGTACATACCTGGTACTCGTTTTTTATTATTTATTATATGTATGAACGTTGAATAACGTGATTATTTTTATAAAAAAAAAACTTAATCCGAGAAAACATTTTTTGTTTGTATGTGGTGTGTCAGGTCGTTGAACACACAGAGTACTAGCAGTAGTACGAAGATCCTAGCTTTTTGTTGTTGGATAATGAAAAAAATATGTTTGTAGTTGAGCACCACCCCTCCTCCTGTCAAGACTCAAAGAAATGCTCGAGCATGCTACCCAATATCCAAGATCGCGTGCCTACTCCTCGCTTGTCTGTCTCTGCCCCCGATGCGTTCACGCCGAGATAAACAGGGGAAGTCGTACAGATCACATACTCGTGGTACATACCTGATGTACGTACTGCTGTATCGATCGACAAACTCGTACTACTCGTCGTGCGCGTAGTTTCAAAGAGCTTCGAAGTAACGATGGAAAATGCTGACCATATATGACTCCTATACGATACCACTGCACTTATTAAGAATAAACTAAGAAACACGTCAGCTGTGAAATCTCCCGACCAAAGTCCCCCCTTTGTGATTGCGCACTACAACCCCCTTTTAAAAAAAGTCACCCCTTTGTGTTTGCGCGCTACCGCCCCCCTGTCAAGATCCAAAGGAATGCTTGAGCATGCCTCCCACAAAACGATACAAAGGGCTGACCACTGACCACAGTGTCAAAATGTTATTCCTTTGGCAATTGCAAACACTTTATTACTGGATTTGATTACTGGTACTCTAATTATCTTCCGTGTTCGGGCACACGACATGTAAAGAGGCACAGAACACCGCAGCTCTGCATAGTAAAGCGTGCGCACTAGCACTCCTACATACTCGAAGTACAGCAGTATGTGCTCGTACTCGAACAGCGCTCTAGCCTACTGCTGTACCTATTCATGGAGCTGCACGTACGCGTACATACATGCTCGCTATGCACTGCGAATAAGGAACATGGGCATCGACTCTTCGGAGCAGACTATGCAAGGACTGACAAAATGTGACTCCTATATGATACTACTATTCCATTTACTTTAAAAAGTCACCCCTTTGTGTTTGTGACTACCCCCGCCCTGTGAAGATTCAAAGAAATGCTCGAGATGCCACCCAAGATCCAAGAATTTGCCTACTTTTCTCTTCTCTCTCTTTCCCCCCTCACGCGTTCGCGGCGAAGTAAGGGGGGGGCACGAAGGGCGAGGGGCGTCGGAGCCGATCCTCGAAGAGAGCGCCCGAAGAAACGAAAAAACCCTCGAGATATTGAGGTGCCGAGATTCCGATACTGAGGCCGGCCCGGAATTAAAATTATTTGCCCTGAGAGCTTGAGGGTTGAACCAACATGAACGTATATATGTATATGAGACATGACGATTTGACCGCTCTTGAATCCTGAGTGCTCCTATCTTCGGCGCCCTTAAATTGGGGTACTTACTGTAGATACAAGACTAGGGCGTAGGAAGTTGCTTATCGGGTTAAGAGGATGCGCGTTTTCTTACTGCCGGGTATGTTTTGTGGCGTATAATGTTCCTC
Organism: Saccharina japonica; assembly: GCA_008828725.1. NCBI lineage: Eukaryota > Phaeophyceae > Laminariales > Laminariaceae > Saccharina > Saccharina japonica. Next base: position 82,061 of record MEHQ01002224.1, read on the forward strand.
ACGCTCGGGGAGCCTCAAGCAAATTGCAGGTGCACCGCATCCCTTTACCGTAGCATGCATCTTTAAAATGACTGGTGCAACAGTAGGGGGGGGAACCACGTTTTGGTCATTGCTTGTTCACGTGAGCAATGCCACCATATAGAGTTGGCGGCTTATTTTGGTTTAGCTCCTCATATTGTGAGGAGCTCAATATCTCTCCCCCGAATCATGACTACGAAGAAGGCTGTTCGTGCAAACCCGATCAACATTTGTAGGAGCTAGGTCATAGAACCAAATATACGAGAAAAGCTACCATTCCAACCGGTAGTTACTCTCTTGAGAAGCTCAGCCCCGGTCATACGATATCGCTTTAGAAGAAAATATTCACTGCAACCCCTACCTACCGCGGAATGGGTCAACCATTTAGTCACTCAGAGAAACTTGACCGATTGAGCACTCTGTTCCGTTGTGCAGTCTATTTAGAGTTTTTATGGGTTTTGGTTTGGTTTGGCGACCATATACTGCACTGCGACGGGATTTCTTGTTTGTCCCGCTGCGCCAACGAAACGGCTTCGAGTCCAATGTTGATCGAGATTTAGAACCCACTCATCAACATGGCCTACACGCGATATTGAAAATAATGGCATCATACCCCCCCCCGCCCTCCCCTCCACCGTGACAATAATCTTAACACATGTTTTCGGGTGGTGTGTACATTAACGCTCCTCTTGTTTTGAAGCACCTTCGCGAAATTATACCTGGCGCCTGGTAGTAGATTCGAGCCTTACTGTATCTCGACGTCTTTGCTGTTCGAGTTCACCGAACAGCTAGACGTTAAAACGTACTCCCTTCCCTTCACGTCTCGAACGCTGGCACGCTCCATACGGCGCCTCCACCTGCCTGCCTCCCGTTCTCTTTCTGTGGCTAAGCGTGCGACAATTAACGTCGACTGCCTTCCGTGTAGTATACCGATACATATCGGACGTGTTCATGGGTTCAGGGTGGGGAACAACCCAGTTCCCGTTAGGAACCTAACCAACATAATGTAGGTACCCCCTCCCTACGCTAACCCCGTCCACGGGTTCCTCGCTGACACGCCCTCACGACACCTGTCGTGTCTCCCGGCGTTCCCCTCCGCCATCAATCTTGCGATGCCCTTCGCAACCTGCTGCTGCCGTACCGACTGGCCTGGAGCAGGGCGAAGACTCTGCCTGAAAGCCTTGAGGGTGGCGCTGACCTACGCTGGCGACCGGCTGCAGTCGTTCGTGCCGGCAAAAGACCTTCAGACGGCGTGTTTGGACCTGTGCGTGGCCTGCCGCAGCGTCCCTGGGTGGCGCGTCGCGGTTACCGGGGATACCCCCCTCCGCCTGTGGCTTCGCCACCACGAGTTGAAACCCTGCCGACAGAAGAAGCGCTGTGCCTCGCGCGTTCCGCCCTTGAAACTGAGCTCGATGCTTTGGGAGCTGCCAGCCGATTGTATTTCCGAGGGGAGTAGCGTCTTCCACGCGCAGCGTCGTTGTGAGGGTGTTGGTGCTGGTGGAGGCGGTGTCCTGGTGTCGGGACTGAGGCAGCTCTTGGGTGTGGCGAGGTGCGGTGGGGGCATCTTCTCAAGTGGATTTTTCTGGCCGGAGTCACTGCGGCGATTGACGTTTGGGGCGTACTTCAACTCCCCTGTCGAGCGCATTGCTTGGCCGGCCTCTCTCCAGCAGCTGATGTTCGGCTTCTCCTTCAACCAGCCGATAGAGGGGGTCGAGTGGCCGGCCTCGCTCCAGGAGTTAGCGTTTGGAGTCGACTTCAACCACCCTGTCGGCAGGGCCAAGTGGCCGGGTTCCCTGCGCCGAATAACGTTCGGGGTCTGCTTCGACCAGTCTATCCATGAAACGCGATGGCCGGCCTCGCTGCAGCACTTGACGTTCGGGGTTCGCTTCGACCACCCTATTCATCGAGCCGCGTCGCCGGCCGCGCTGCAGGATTTGACGTTTGGGGACGACTTTGACCAGCCGATTAAAGACACGGCGTGGCCGACCTCCCTGGAGCGTTTAGCGTTCGGGTATCATTTTAACCAGCCGATCGAGGGGGTGATGTGGCCTGCTTCGCTGGAGTGCTTGACGATCGGTTCTAGGTTCTACCAACCGGTTGACAGGGCGATGTGGCCCGGTTCGTTGAGGGAGTTGACGTTCGGCGGAAGGTTCAAAAGCGGCTACGGGTGCGACGTCGTGCTCCCGGCCACCCTAGAGAGGTTGACGTTCGGACCTGACTTCAACCAGCCTACCCAAGGAGTCACGTGGCCCGCAACACTCAAGCGGTTAGTGTTTGGCGCTGCCTTCAACAGGCCTATCGACGGGATCGTGTGGCCAGCTTCGCTGGAGTCGTTGACGTTTGGGCGTAGCTTCAACCAGCTCATTCAGCGCGCAGTCTGGCCGTCCTCCTTGCAGAGTCTGACGTTCGGAGCCGACTTCAACCTGTCCATTGTCAGCGTGCCCTGGCCGGCCTCCCTTGAGCGGTTGTGTTTCGGTCGGAATTTCAACCAGGGGGTTGGTAGAGTGAGGTGGCCTAACTTGCTGCGGCACCTGACCTTCGGGCATGACTTCGACCAATCGATTAGAGGAGTCAAGTGGCCGGCCTCTCTTCAGAGTCTGACGTTCGGGCGGTTCTTCGACCATCCGATTGACGGTGTCGCGTGGCCGGACTCGCTACGGCGTCTGACGCTCGGTGCGCGCTTCCGCCAGCCGATCACTCAAGTCGCGTGGCCGGTTGCGCTGCAGCGTTTGGAGTTCGGGGTTATGTTCGATCAGCCCATCGACCGTGTCGTGTGGCCCGATTCTCTGGAGTATTTGACGTTCGGGTTTCGGTTCAACCAACCAATCAGAGGCGTCACCTGGCCGTCCGGGCTGCAGTGGCTGACCCTCGGGGCTACGTTCCAGTACTCGATCAAGGGGGTGAGGTGGCCGGATGCCTTGTGGAGGCTGACTGTTGATGGGATGGACGAATCTATCCGTCAAGTAGGGTAGCCCTGCCATGCACCAGAACACTACGTAGAGAGAGTGAGTTTGCTGACACCGATGGCCGGGACCCGTTCCCTCCTCCCCCTCCTCCGCTTTCACAGGTTGGGCGCAAAATTATCTTAATATCCTCGTGCAGACGTTGACCATCGTAACAAGCTTCACAAGGTGTACATAACCTCTCAATTATGTACGACTAAGGCCGTGAGCTACATTGTTCAATGCCTTTGAAATTATTTCTTCACGCCCTCGTTGTACAAGGGGGGCGGGGGGGGAGGGGTGAGGGGTTCACGACCACCTGTAGAGGTACACTAGTTAGACGCAGTAAATCACATCCCAGCACGTCATGTGGCAGGCTGAGCGTGCCTTGTCAGTTGACGACGTTGCATGCATGCACTCGTTCGATCGATCAGAGAAGTGTCCTGGTCGGCGTCAGTGCCGAAGTTCGGGTTAGTGCCGATAATCGTTGGCAACACATTTGTCTCGTCGACTGGCTTGCCGCATTAGGTCTAAGGGGGCTACCATTGAGTGCGCTCGATTGGTCGATTGGTGGCGCCTCTTGGCCGACGTCCCCGCAGTGGCTCAGTGTAGTGGTGTGGAAACCATCGATGCAAAACATACGTTTCGTCTAAGTGAGTGGTTTTGACCGTACTCGGTCCAAGGGGCTGTCGTTGACTGATGATTCAACCTCGAACAGTCGGCATTAGTATGTGTTTATATGTTTTCCGGTCCAGCTACTTGCTGGCGTGGGTCTGCGAACGGGCGTTGTCGTGCGTGGCTCACCAGATACCTCAGGCACCCCACAGGGAGCAGGTAGCACCGTACGTATCCTTCGTGGGCAAGTAAAACCTTGCCTATCCTTAGTAGGCAGTAGCACAGTATCTATCCTTAGGGCTGCCCATAATATCGATAAACTGTTGTACCCCCATGGACTTGCCCAGACTTTGGGATCTACTGTAGCGAGCCGCCGCACAATCGCTGCAGGGGGCTGGTACTACGGCTGCACCTCGTAGGAGTACAGGGCAGGCGGACTTGGTTCGTCGAGCTGTACTCCTATACCGGTAGGCCAGGTTTTCTGCGGCCGTTGTCCAGCATAGGGGGGGTGATCGATACACCGGTGGCTGGAAACACGTTTGACTGGAAAAGAGGAACAATGCCTTGTGGATTGTGGTATGGATCGCCGGTTTTGTCCCAGTTTGCCGTGGCCCAGCATGGTAGTTTTTATTGATACCCCTTGTTTTGGCGACGTATGACTGGTTTATAAGATATTTCCTACGGTAGTGTTGGTAGTAAAGGCTGCCGGTCTCGTTCCGGCCGTGGCTTCAACCTGCCACATTTTCTTCGCCAGTTGTCAAGCGTTGCTTTTAATACTTGTCAAGCGTAGTTGCCAGGTTGCTGCTGTTACTATCCCAAGGATTCCGAGATGGGGGCAGTCCGTGTTTCCACTGGTATCACGAGTTTGACGACGGACTTCGTTTGATTTAGTTGACATGCATTAACACCGTTGTACCGTGGTTTTTGTTCATGCGCCCAATGTTGTTGTTTGTTGTCTGATTGTATTTTGTTGTGGCGTTACAGGTGTACCGACACATCGCGGTATGAAACCCGTTTTGTGTACTCGTAGCCAAAAATGTTCACGTTGATATGTTACGCTTGGCTAGCGTTCGTCATGATAAGCTTTTTTACGCATGGCTTGAGTTCGTGTTGGTACAGTTACGCAGAGGCGCCACAATTCATGCAGTCCGCGTTTGCTCTTGTTGTCTGGCGTGGATGATAAACCCTTTTATTGCGTACTTGAGCTCGTGTATGAAGTCTTTTTTCTTTATCATTCCAGCGTGTTGGTCTTTGCGTGTGCCACCTCCGTAAATGCATCTACTCTTTCGCGGATACACCAGTAAGAATTACAGTAGGGATATTTTGTCGAGCGGATAAAGCATTAGCCATAGGCATCCTGATGTAGATTGGCGATATCTATTGGGGCTTATATAGACGTAGCGTTTTAATCCCGTTCCAGCGGGACAAAGGATGTTTCGAGCATGCTGGTTGATGTACTTGATACACACGCGTTTCGGTTATTTTATTGAGGCGGGGACCCTTTTTTCAGTGTGACCGTGGTTTTAATCGGCCAAATGCTGATGTACTCGGTTGCCTTTGCGACTTGATATAGAGCATGGGTTATTTTCAGTAAGGCTATCGTTAAAAAGGCACGTTTTGGTTTCGCGTACTTGATAACCTTAACCTCTCTGTCCAGTGGTGCTGTGGGAAGCAGGCTTCCACGTCGCCTTTGGTGCAGCCTGGGTTGCTTGCAGTGCTGCCTGTCGTGGTCCGCCATTCTTATATTGATGCATGCTACGGTAGAGGCGCACCATGAAGTTTTTGAGGGTGGTCCCTTGAGGAGCTCTATACCTCACCTAAACGACTATGTTGGAGGAAACTAAAAATGACATCCCGATGAATAATCCTATGGTCTAGGGATACAATGAACACTACTGCATCACAATAATGAAATTTCGACGATTTGGGGTTAAGGAGCTCCACCATGCGGAAACTGTTTCAGCCAAAAGGTGCTATTCTCTATCGTACCAAGGGTCAGTTATTGATAACAGTAAGCTCGGCACTATTAATAGTGTTGTTGGAAGCAGAGACTTTCGCGCCGTCTTTTGGTGCAGTCTAAGTTGCGCCCATTGTTGCCGCGAACTCCCACTTCAAATAAACACTTGATACCCTTGACCTCTGCAATGGTGGTGTTGTGGGACGCAGGCTTCCACGTCGCCTTTGGTGCAGCCTGCGTTGCTTGCAGTTCTCCCTGTTGCGATCCGCCGTTTCTTTTCCCGCTGGTGATGTATTAGGTGTAACTCCGGTTGTCTTATCTGCCCGTGTGGTTGTGCTCCGGGGTGTTGCTTGGCCTCGTCTTGCACAAGCCTTTCGCACTACTGTAGTCTTCCGTTGATATTTCGGTCTGTCCCTGCGCCTGGTTTCCAGTTTTGTTTTGACACAGAGTTCGTTTGCCACCTTTTGCTTTCGGGCCGTTTTTTCACCCTTTTGGGCGATAATGAAAAATTGGGGATTTTACAAAAAGGGGTACACCCCCCTATATCGTTACAAAAAGGGGGACATCGGTTTTCGCCGCCGGGTACGCCCATGTACCCTGTCAAATCGACTCGAAATAAAAAATTGATGCGTTTTCCAAACTCATATGGCACCTCCCTACCATTCTCAGCGTTTTTTTTGTTTTTTTCATATGTTTAGCGCGTGAACGAGAGCGATCAAAAGGGGGGTGTGAGCGTATCCCCCTTTTTGTTATGCCTACGCGAGGGTATCCCCCTTTCCATCTACTTAGTTTGGGAAAGTCCCCTGTTAGTTATATAGCATAGACCACGGGCCTACTTAGTCACGTGACTAAGTAGGCCAGTGGTCTATGCTATATAACTAACAAAATATATACTTTCGGGTTCATTGAATCTCACCATGCTGCATTGATCTCCGGGGCACTCCCCTCGCCACGGACTAGTGTCCAGGATCACACTA
>MEHQ01002224.1:90164-187396 GCA_008828725.1 Saccharina japonica
ATATATTCATCAAGATTCGAATGGCGTGATCAGACAACAAGTGCAAGTGCATATTTCACATCGCCAACAAAGAGCACATAGTAACTGCTATATGATTACGTGTTTAAAGCACCTACTCCACTTATACTCCTCCTGCTTTTAAGTACGTACATAGCATTTGTGCTACATGATTGATGATCAGAACCATCTCGTACCTATAACTGGTTCGTTACGGAGGGAGGGAGGGAGAGAGGGCGGAAGAGCACACAACATACAGCAGTCAATCTGAGTCGCCCAAAACATATTTTCACTCGGTATCAATGCTCCACTCCATCGCATATTCATATCATATCACAACGCCCAGAATTTTCCAACATCGTATTATACCATCCACGATAACCTTATCTGAGCATTAGTACGTTCGCAGTTGCGTTGTACCATGGTATAACGCAGTGTCTTATATGTATGCATGGATGTATATACAACCTTCGCGATCATAAAAATTTCCACACACAGAGCACTACCGTTTACATCAGGTACACACAAAATAAGCATACGAAAATGCTCATAAATCATGAAAACCACCACACGCATATACCTGGTATACTCTCAGCAGTATAATAGTACTTCTCGTCCAAATAGCAAAAACATCGCAGACAGACAGAATAACCGTAAGAGCATGTTCCAAGTACCTTCCCCTGTTGATTACAGGTCCAAGTAAAAGTTACAGCAGAATTGCTACATGTCGGCTATTATCATACGTATACTGCTGTGTTGCTATCTGACAAGGTTAGTACGTGCAGTGTGGTAGCATAGCGTTCGAAGCAAAGCACACAACCGAAACATAACAATGTCGGCTCGTCAAGTGCTCGTCACGTGCGTACTCAATCCCTATCATGCGTGCATCATATATCATCCAAGCCCCAACCCAAGTACGTAGTCCATCGTCCCGCGCAAAATAACGAAAGACAACATAACCAACTACTCGTATTCAGTATAAATGATAGGTGGTCCAAACAAGACTATTCTACGACACACCTACTATTAATATACCTGAACAGCAGTAGCGGCATCTTCGTACGTATCATCAAAAACATCATCAAAAACATCATCAAAAACAGGGGGAAAGGCAATCGATCAGGCAGCACGAACACAGCGTATACCTCAATCAGGGCTGAACGGGGGCACCAGGGCAGCACCCAGGCGCCATTGCGGTCCAGCTTCCATGTTGATCCAAACACAACCTTGCTGTAGGTGGTGTTGCTTGCTGCCGCCCCACCCGTCCTTGCTCCCCTGCTGCTGCTGCTGCTGCTGCTCCTCCTCCTCTTCCTTCTCCTCCTCTTCTTCTTTCCGTTGCTCGAATGATAACAGGGCTCCGTGTGCCAGCACCAAACGGCTCGCCACTACCAGGGCGTGCTGCTCCGCCTCGAGGTCTGCACGCGGGCCTTCCGCGGGCGGTGGCGGAGGCGGTGGTAGAGGCGGCGGTGGCGGCATCGGCGGTGGCAACGGCTGATGCTCGTGCACCTCGCCCATCCCAACGCCGTCCTCTCCGACTCCTGCTCTACTTTCCTCCTCCAGAGACCTCCTTCTACTCGCACATAAAACCATCTCTCCGACCTTTTTCTCTTCCCCGTGTGACGGTTTCTTCGTCACCGCGGGGTGGGTTTCAACGTGGCGCGCAGACAGAGCCACCTGCTCTACTAACGCGCCCGGGCTCACCCAACAAACCGGCTCAAAGGGGCTCCTCTCAACCGGAAGCAGCTGCGGCAGGGCCCTCTGCCCATCCTGTGCACTGCTGCCGCTCCGGGAGGTCTGCTTCCCACCTAGCTTCACAGCTCGTTCTTCTTCTCTCTCCTCGTCACCTATATCTTCTCCTTTTTCTCCTCTCGTCGCTTCCTCATCAAATTCGGGGGTGGGCGTAGAGCGGGTATGGTTTGCAGCAGTGGCCAACGTGCCGGCTCGAGCCTCCTGCTCTTGCCGCACTGATGTCCCAGCTGCTTTCCTCCTCTGCTCTGCCGTTGCCCTCTCCAAATCAGCGCGCTGGGCCTCGCTCGGCGTGGCACGCAGCTTCGCTATCATCTTCCTCCGAAGGGCTGCCAGCTGTACTGCTGCTAACTCTCTCCTCATCTCCCCCATCTCCTCACGAAGGGCTGCCACCTGTATCGCAGTGTCTGCAGCCCCTTCCATCTCGTCTTGCTGAGGAAGCGACGAGAGCACAGCAGTCCCCCTTCCGGTCCGCGCAGCCCAAGCTCCTTCATAGTCCTCGATGCGCTCTACTAGAACGAAGCGCTCGGCTTACATCTCGTCCACGCACCCCATCAGCTGCACCGTCAGCCACCTCTCCCTCTCCAAATACAACTCCCGGAGCTCGAGATAACTCTTGCCCTCCTCACCAGCTCTCCACCTAGCATTCTCCGATTCCGCGGCATCAACCTCGACGCGGAAAAACCACCACACCGCCTGATGCCCCAAGCAACCCCAGATCACGTGTCAACGACCCGCTATAGCGTGTTGATTCGACCTCGGGCTCATGCCGGGGCCTAGCACAGGCAGGCAGGGTCAGGTAGCTGGAGCGCTCCTCATGTAGACATAAACCACGTATATATTATTATCGGACCTCGCAGGCCACCATCGAGGCGCAGCGAGCAAGTCAAGGCAGTCAAGTCAAGGCAAGGCAAGCCAAGTCAGGGAAGTCACCAGCCAGCACGAGACCTCACAGATGGAGAAAGCCTCATCAAGTTTATGAACTCCCTAATATATGAAACCGTCATCATACCTGCTGTATCGAGTACCAAGCACAATCAATACAAGGGCTGAGAAAACATAACCAACCTGCGTTTTTAGGAGGTTATCGTTGAGGTACGTCGTATGATGTATACATACGAACATACTGCTGTATAACCACTAAAGCCAAATTTTACATCGTGTAAAATTGGCGCTGTGGCCGCAGATCACTTCCTTCTCTGTGTCGACAGGTCGTATATCATATACGTATCATACGATAGGACATAAAGAAGCATTTTTTATGTTTTCGTTGTTTGTCCCTACAGTACAGGACACCTAATAAGAAACAGGAAATCTGGCCCAGGCTGGATTTCGTTTTTGAGAAAGGGTGCTTTCCACACTAATTTCAATTTAACGACTCCCGAATTCTCCAGTCTGTGACGGGAGTGGTCATTTGGAAATTCAAAAAGCGTGACAGATATCAAGTTAACAAATTGACCGAGATAATAGAGTGAATAAGTGACCCCCAAAAAGTGACCGAGATAATCAAGTGAATAAGTGACCCACATAAACCACACCCCGGGTACCCCCTCGTCCGCTCGAACCTCAAAGCTCGTTCTTGGCGTACAGCAGCAGCGTCGCGCTAGTTTTTGCACGCCTCGACAGCCTGGCACAAACCATGCGCCTCTGCGGAGTATCAGCATCAGAGGTGGGGTGTGTGCGACACGCCGCGGACAGCAGCAAGCACCGAGCAGATCAACACGCAAACACACCGAGCACTGACTGACCTTTAGGAGTTCCACATATTTGAAGAGTGTTGTTTGAACAGGGGGAAGGTGGGTTGTGATGACCGGCTGCGGGTATGTATGAGACATGCCATGTACCACGCCTCGTCAGCTCGCAACAGCAACGAACGGTGAACGGCGACTCTGAATCGGTATGCATCTGCCGTACGCAGTGTGTGTGCCATTGCGCCTTGCACTTCTCGCCGTTCGTAGTTCGGCCATGGTCAACAACAGCAACAACGGCAGTCTGCCCGGACTCCATTTTCCTCATAGCTGAAGTGTATCTCGCGTATTATCTTGTCCCTCGTTGTTTTTGGTTGTGGCAATCCTTGGCGTTTGCTCGTAGCGTTGCACGTTTGGTTCTTGAATTACTCTTCCCGGTTTGTACGGCGTGGCCTGAACTCAGGTTGGCTTTCCTGAGACTCCGTTGCCGCACTACATTAGTACGTGTTGTTGTCACGCACGGTTGGTGGTGTTCCATCACAACGGGTGGTATCACGTTTTCATGGAACTGAGCACGATCATTAGCATTTGACTTCATATAGAGCGCATTTCCTGGTTTGTCACATTATGCACGTTCTTCTGCCGGCGTACATTACACGGCATTCCTACGTACGTCATGCGTGTCTGCAATAGTATAGGCTTGGATGGCTGGTTAGTATTCGTTTTCGGGGTTTTAAGCTTCTGGACAGTCAGTTGGCTTCAGGCCTCGAGAATTATTATATGCTGCTTACATTCTCTTCTTAATTCTACACAGTTTGAGAGACACCAACGTTGCTTAATAGCCAAACCCGCAAGAGTTTACTCTGTGTCTCACCCGGTCAACAACAGCAACAACAGCAGTCTGCCCGGCCTCCATTTTCTTCATAGCTGAAGTGTATCTCGCGTTTTATTTTGTCTCTCGTTGTTTTTGGTTGTGGCAATCCTTGGCGTTTGCTCGTAGCGTTGCACGTTTGATTCTTGAATTACTCTTGCCGGTTTGCACCGCGTGGCCTGAACTCAGGTTGGCTTTCCTGAGACTCCGTTGTCGCACTACACTAGTACGTGTTGTTGTCACCCACGGTTGGTTGGGTTCCATCACAACGGATGGTATCACGTTTCCAGGGAACTGAGCACGATCATTAACATCTGACTTCGTATAGAGCGCATTTCCTGCTTTGTTACATTATGCACGTTCTTCTGCCGGCGTACATTACACGGCATTCCTACGTACGTCTTGCGTGCCAGCAATGGTATCGTACGAGGCTTGGATGGCTGGTTAGTATTCGTTTTCGGGGTTTTAAGCTTCTGGTGTTTTTCACTTCCGGGACAGTCAGTTGACTTCAGGCCTCGGGAACTACTAAATGCTGCTTCTATTCTCTTCTTAATTCTACACAGTGTGAGAAACACCAACGTTGCTTAATAGCCAAACCTGCAAGGGGATACTCTGTGTCTCACCCAGTCTTGTTTTTTTACCAGGACGTACGTGACCGTACAGCAGCAAAGGGCCAGCGCTGTGGCGCATGTATCTCTATCAGTTTGCCTTGGAAAAATCCCAAATTGGGTGACGAGTGCCTCCCACTATGTGTCAACGTTTTCGCATTTTTTTAAAGAAAAAAAGATAAGGTATAGGCATGTTACACGTACGACCTATCACGTCACGTCGTCGGCATATATGACACATTACCCGGGGACTCGCGTTTTATACTATTTTTTTAATTGCATTAATTGAAATGCTCCCTCGTTTTCCTCTTTTGAAACATTTGAGTTTTCGTTGATCCGACAATAACTACTGTACGTTTTCTGTTTTTCCATTTCTCCATTTATTTTTTCCATATCTTCAAACGTGAACCCTTTGTTACATTTTACCCTTTCATTACTCGTTTTGCCATTTTGAGTTCCGAATTTTGGACAAAACTTGCTCAATTACAATGGCCCTTTCATTAGTCCTTATTTTTTAGTACGACTGCAGACTAGCAACGCGAATGATACTCATTCGATTGCGATACTAACTCAGTTTCTTATTCGCCTCCAGACCTCAGCATGGCTTTCTTGTTGGCCTATTTCTTATAAGGTGTCCGGTACTGTACTCGTCAATATTTAATGCCATTATCGAGATAGGTTTTGAGATGTTGCGCAGTGCTGGCTGTTGTGGACACGTGTCGTATATTACTGGCTGTGCATGCATGCTATACTATTAAGACTACTTGCTGCTGTTGATGCAATTGGCAAACATGTACTCAGAGGTTCGCAGGCCAAGCTGTAACAACTCTGAAGTGGAAGAAAATAAACGAAACAATGCGTACAGCAATTTATACGAGTACTAATATCAGTACACATCATAGTATACGAAGCCCAAGCCTACTCTTCAAACAAGAAAAAAGTGAACCAGGGCACATACATATGGAACCTACATATCATATGCGTATACCTGGTATACGTTAATATGTATCAAAGGAAAGTACAGCTGCTACACGTATACGTAGTAGTACCGGTACAGTACTACCGTATACGTGTACGCGTATATCAGGTACGTACGTACATAGCGTAGAGGAGAGAAGGGTCCTGTGGCACCAGGCCGTTAGCTGTTGGGCTGTTCGGTCACAGCAGTGATGGTTAATATATGACTATGAGTATACCGTGAATGCGCTGGGCCGTTGGATTGGTGTTGCCGACCACCTCTGTAGCAATAACCTCGCCGGCGGCGAAAACCGATGTCCCCCTTTTTGTAACGATATAGAGGGGGTGTACCCCTTTTTGTCAGTCGACCTAAAATATTTGTAGATATCACCCTGCCGCAAGGTTTATATTTACGTCAGTGTTACGGGAGGAATCTATCAGAAAGAAAGACGGCATGTAGTGTCTGTTGGTGCTTGTCGGCATGTGATACCATTTTTCTTCTGGTCTCCCAGGTGTTTAGACCTGCGTGGCGGGAGTTATTTTGGCCATCTACCGAGAGCCAGAAATACTATCTCTTTCTGTTTTCTCGAAAGTACACTACAGTAGGTGAAATGCACTGTTCCTTGTGTTCAAAATTGTGATCCTGTGACTGGTGCTGCGGTAGGGCAAGGTATGATACTAGTAGTTTCACTACCGCGATTACGCCACAAGGGCGAGTGGCTTATCGTGTAAGTACTTCACTCGAAGTTGAATGCAAAAACAGTTTTGTCGTCGCAGAGTAGCGAACAATCCCTTGGCGGTGCCGTTGGTCATACGTTCGTCATAAGTCGCACCTATGTCTGATGTGTTTGATCGTGGGAATACGTACGTGTGATTTGTGTAACTGGAATATGCGCCGGACTTTGAGTTTTCCCGGACGGATTTTGGTGATAACATTATCTGGATACTGGGACGAAGAGATGGAGCGATGGAGCCCCCTTTCGCCCCCTTGACTTCACTTGGCTTCGGTCATTTCTTCATTACGGTGGTTTCTAATATACACCTGGACAACATCTTCTCTCTCGCCTTATGGCAACCTCCCGAGTGTTCATCAACTGCACCTCGTCACCGAGATAACTCCTTGCACGAGGTGATCGATTATGCTAGCGTTGATATATCAAAGATAACTCGTATAAGGGTTTAGTAGGCAAGATGGACCCGTCGACCATCAGAGGCCAGCAGCAGCAGCAGTGGGAGCAGCAGCAGCAGCAGCAGCAGCAGGTCGACGAAGTGGTGAGAGCAAATATGGACCACACCACTGCTGTGGGGATAGCTTTGAGGGGATGTCCACCGCCATGATTTTTTTCCAACTGGAATTACCAGACGGATCTTGCGTGCTCCCCAGAGGAGACGAATGCGATTCACAAGTACGGGGTCGATCTGCAAAGGCGAGCATGGGCCATAGTAGTAGCAGCACAACACCAGCGAGACGCCGCCGACGTCAACGCACAACAAGTAGAAGTTACAGCAGATAGGAGAGGACTGCCAGCGAAGAAGAGCAGCGCCCAACCATCCAGCCAGACCTCCGTGTTGGAGCTTTCTTCGAGCGAGATTTCCGCTATATTGTCAAAGCAACAGTCACCGCCGAAGCAGATCGGCAATACCAGCCGCACGGACGAGAATGGGGTAGATCAGTTGGAACAAATGGAGGAGGGCCGAAGAGTGGAGGAGCAGAAACTGATTCCGGCGGAGCAGGAGTCACCGCTACCGCCGCTGTGGATCGAGAAACCAGGTTGGTGGCTAAACCGAGTGCCCTCAGAGACGCCGACGCCGGTGTCGCCTCTGGAGCGAGTAGGTACTAATGGAGGGGAGCCGGAGCTGGGGTTGGCGAAAAGGCACAAACATCAGCAAAAGCAGGAATCCCCGCTGGCGCCCTGGCCTGACGAGGTTGAAGAGCAGGAGGAGCTGGCGGAAATATTGGTGCAGCAGCAACAGCCGCCCCCGCTGCCGCCTCCGCTGTCGCCCTCGCTGCCGCCGCCGCCTCCAACGCCTGATGGGTCGGATTGGATGATCAGGAGGAGAATAAGGAAGACGAAAAGGGTTGGCCGATCGCGAGTCACTGGTGGCGTGTTGGCAAAGCACGGGTGGAGTAGGAGCAGTAGGCCGAGGAGAGCTCGAGTACGAGAAAAGTAGAAGATCGTCGTTCGAGGAGATTGGAGGAGATCCCGGTCCGCATCGTACAGCAGGTTTTGAATGATATACGGGGTAGTCATTATATTTACTGCCCTTTTCGTTGCCTTGTGTTTTACCTTTTAAGAGCAATGATAAAATCCTTTTGTCTTGCTTTGACATTTTGACGTTTGCGTTTTATCTGGGAGCTGTGACTGCGTTCGTCCCTCCCCTTACTACCCTCTCTTTCCCTGAGATTGGTGTGATCTGTGCTGGAAACGCCCGGTGATTGTGAATATATGATGTGCTGTTTGTTAGTGGTACAGTAATATTCACCAATATTAAATCAGAAAGCAGAAATCGGTTGAGGATTGCAGTAACTCGTCTTTGATTCCGTCTTTGAATCCTGGTAGGGTTTTGAGTGATGAGTATGATAACTTGTTACGTGGGTTTTGATGGTGGTGATTCTGGTATGGTACGAGTACTATCGTCGGATGCAGTTATTGTCTTCATCTGTAAGGTATACAAGGGCTCCGCTCCGCGGGCGGCTGACGCCGCCCGCTACGCTCGCGCAAGGAAAGGGGCAGAAGAGGCCCATGATGTAGTGCAAGCAAGCACCGACTTGAAAATGCCAAGAGGTTCATGGTGTACAGCGAAGAAACGGCGGACTTGACATGCATGCAAAACATGCTCGGGATGCACATTAGCTCCATGCTTCAGGACAACAAAGCTGTATGTTCGAAAGAGAAAGCACAGCAACACGGCTCACAGCACGGCGCTGCGCTGCCTGCTGTGGTGTGTGTGATTTATGCCTTTTCGTGAGTATATGTGTGGTACTTAGGACAACAACAACGGTGGTGGTACTCGTCGTACTTCCTACTTTGTATGTATGAAGAAGAAAGCACGGCACAGCACGGTCGTCAAGTTGTGAAGTACGAAAAACAGAAAATCAACAAAACTGAGAAAGACGTCGTACGCATGTTTACGTACATACGTACGTACGTACATACGCACATCTATGGAGTACTCGTACTCGTACTCGTACTTGAACGAAACGGCAGGAGCGCAAAACAAAAAAGTCGGAAAAAATGGAAATCAATTGGTCGTACGCTCACAGCTGACGTATTTTTAACTTTTTATAAAAAACCATGAAAACATATTCATGAAAAAATAAAACCATCAGGCCGATTGCGCCGCATAAACAAACAAATGTTGAGACGTCGTTGGCGTGTTGTCAGCCTTGACGCTCCCCACCCCTCCGTGATCACCTCGCCATCGATGCGGTCCGGGTCGAGCTCTACTGCCTCTCTGCCCCAGTGAGCCCCGTGGCCCGCCTCGCGTGAAGCCCGGTGCTCACCGTGGCCCTCGTTCGCCCGCTCCATCATGATGGTGTTAAACTGCCGGCCTTTCTCTTTCAATCATAATTGTTCCGATAAATAAGCACTGCTTGAATGTATTTTTACAGTAATAAACGAACCTTATATTTTCGGACATGCTGCAGCAGCAACGCAGACAAAGCGCCTTCATGATCCTCCGTGTCTCGATGGACACGACACGCCTAGCCACGACAAAGGCGACCGCGCTCCTTCCGCACCCCCCTCTACTGGCCAGCGCCCTCCCATACCCACGATGGCTCCGGGCTCGCCCGCGCTGCCGTGCTCTCTGGGGACACGCACGAACCCAAAACTGAAAGAGGAAGACGCCTCTCGCGAACTAAAGTATATAGGGAACAAAGAGAGAATGCAACGCTGAGCAAGTAATGACAGGAGGCGGTGTCGAAGTGGGAGCTCTGAGAGGCCAGGGATGAGCAATCCCTGGGCGAGATATTAGAGAGTGAACCTATGGATGTAGTCAATCCCCCTCCTCCTCCCCCCTTCCTCGTTGCCGGCCCCTCTGTCTGCTTTGCACTGTGCCCTGTGCTCCCACCGTATCGGTTGGGGTGGCGCCGCCCCATCCTGTTGGGGTGGGCCCGACTGCATCTTCTGCACTGCTGTGGGGATTCTGTTGTACTGAATGGGTGAACGGCCTTTCTGATTTGAGCCTTCTGCGAGAACGATCATGTTTCGATCCGCGTGGAGGTGATGTGAACTGGCCCTCTGCTCAAGCTGGTTGCTGTCAAAGTGTGAGTCTTCCGTGAAGCCGACACTTCTTCGGTTTTCAACGAAAGGGGGGAAAATTCAGACCCTCTGCTCACACCAAGCCTGCTGTGTTGAATCTTCCGCGACCTCGGTGGCATCTCCAACCCGATTCGACGGCAAGTGGGGAAATCTGCAGACCCTAGGTTCAGACTTATAGGTCGGGTCGTCGCTAAACTGATAGCTCAGACTCTTCCCCTCGTCCCTTTTATCAAGTACTCCCTTCTTCTGGTCTGTCACCGCTGGGTACTGGTACGTGGTACTGTGCTGACAATCTGAGTTTTGAGACGTGGTGTCTTGCTGTACGGCTGTGGGGATTCTGTTGTGCTGAACGGGTGAACGGCCCTGATTTTCGCACTATGGTGTGAGTCTTCCGTGAAGCCGACACTGCCTCGATGTTCAACGGAAGGGGGAAAACTGAAGACCCTCTGCTCACACCAAGCCTGCTGTGCTGAACCTTCCGCGACCTCGGTGGCATCTCCAACCCGATTCGACGGCAAGTAGGGAAGTTTGCAGACCCTCTGTTCAGGCTTATAGGTCGAGTGGCTCAAACTCTTCCCCTCGTCCCTTTTACCAAATACTCCCTTCATGTCGCTGCTGGGTACTGGTACTTGATACTGAGCTGACAATCTGAGTTCTGAGGTGTGGTATCTTGCTGTTTTTGCGTACACTCTGCATCAAACGTTCTGCTGCTTTTCTCACTGCATTTTGTCCTCGGAACTTGACTCTCTCCGTCAAACAGGGTTGGCGACACCGACCCGGGAGTGGGTCTATGAAGAATCCCCACGGACCTCCTGTAATTTCCGAACACTATCCATTCTTCTTGCGTTCCTGCCCCCCCTTCGGTCGGTCCCGTCTGATGGCGGGGCCCCTATTGTCAGTTGCTGCCAGCGTCCGCGAGACTGTCAACAAGCAGAGAATCTCATTTTTGGAAACCTGTGACTTGATTACCAGCCCGAAACCGCAGGTATACCTGCCTTGAAACACGACTCCGGTGCTATGTACCGACACATCCTGCCCCGACCCGCGGCCTTCAGATGTCAACATGGTGGGAGGAACATAGATGGTGGTATGCTATCATAGCTTCGTTGCGGTTCACCTGTGACACATGTGCATTTGCCTGGCCTGGGCATGCTTGAGGCAATGAAACAGAGTGTCGTCCTGCTGGCTGTCCGCAGGCCACTCTGCCCACTGCCTGGAACCTGGAACTACTCGTACTGCTATCTGTCAGCTGTCACTTGTCACACCAAGACATTAAACTTTACCCGAATGTACGTACGTAGTGGGACACTATCAAAGTACATGATCGCAACGCGTTTTGTACGTGTCCGTAAGGCTTCAAGAACACAACTACTGCTGCACCTGGTACCATGTACGCAGCGCGCAGCGACATGATACCCTCTGGTACGCTGGTTCTGGAGCGAGGGCGGAAACGTGGACGACCAACATTGCATGTGCTGTTGTACCAGGTGCATAGTATAAAGTACAGGACGCCTTACAGACGACTAGGTAAACAGGCTGACATTAACAGGCAACATAATAAATTGGACAATCGTTATCTTGAAAAGTAGTGTAGAAAGCACCCTCTCTCAAATAAGAAATCCAGCCTGGGCCAGCTTTCCTGTTTCTTATTATCGTAGGTGTCCTGTACTAGTATACCTGGTACATACTACGTACTTTCAGTATGCCGTCCTTCAAAGGCCGGCCGGTACCACTGCGCAAGTCCCCAACGAAGGAGGTGTGGGCTTGCGATACCGACGGTGTGTATTGCCCACAGATCGCAGCGATCAGCAGTAGCAGCGTCAAGCCTCCGGTGAAACCCGTCAAACGGTGAAACCCTTACCAGACGTGCAAATCGTCTGCTTCGAGCTCGATCACACTCTGGTGCTGTTGTACGTTTTACAGCTCTGGTACGAAATTTACGGCAGTCCGAGTATGTGCGTGCGACAATCCTGGCCACGAAAGAAGTTTCGCAGAACATTGTTTCTGAAAACACACCAAGCGCAGATGTACCTCTCGCTAAAGTCGATGTCGATGCTAGAACAGTTCATCAGAGGAGCGAATCCGACATATCTCCGACCACATGCTTCCGCGATATATCTCCGACCATGCTTCCGCCCAACTCCTCCGGCTGCGGCATGGAAGTCGATCAATTCTAATGGGCACGCTGTCGTCCCCTGTGCTACGAGCTCTCGCCGGTGCTACAACAACGGCCGTCTATGACCAGGGCAGCAGGTCTCGTAGCGGACGCTCTGACCATGGGCTGTGCTCTGTCTTATCGCACCTTCGTCCCCGTTTTTCCGAATTCAAAAACGCCTTCACAAACACCACGTTCCATACGGAATGTTTCATGGTAGAACCATTTATAGGTAGAGTTGAAGCCAAAAATAGGTGATACGTACATTGAGTAGCCGATAATAGATGTACCTACTACGCACTTTGAACCATTTGTAGGTACAATGGAGCGCAGGCCCAATATCAGGCGGGCCCGGAAGCCGTTTCCCGTGTACATTACGCAGTGTACCTATAAATGGCTCAAAGTGCGTAGGTATACCTATTTTTCGCTAATGCTCTTACATTAATATTTACGGAGGTTTCTGGGTAACTGGTCCCAAATATCATCAGATTTGATTCGAATCGCGTCTCATGGGGCCTGTTTGGTGGAAACAATGTTCCTCCGAGATATTATCTTCGATAAAATTTGACCTCAAATTGTTTTTTTGGCGACCTTTTTCAACCATTTGGTGATATTTCAGAAAGTGCTTGAAAAATCTTTTGCACGAGACCTCGGAGGCATTATATATACTTTTGTATGGGTTACAGACTGTGTGCTCACGACGGATCACGACGCTACGTGCTTGGCTGCTCTTGTACACAGCTGGGCCACGGCACTCGTGCATCGATCACCACGGAGAGGGCAAGCATCAGCACCTTGACCACCATCGCATGTATTGTGGCCGCCCAGCAGTAGCCGCTGTTATGGTACTGCTGGAAGGATGTGGAAACGTTGGTAAATACCTGGTATCAGGTATAAGATTCGCATTGATAGGGGAGAGGCAGTTTTTTATTGTCGGCGCCCGCCCGTCGGAAACTTGTCGCTCATTCTAACTCGCCGTTGGTTTCGTGTCGCATTGGTTCGACTTGATTCAAGTAGGGTTTCATACGGATGGATCACCAACAAAAATGGAGCAGGAGGCATCATGAGAGTTTCGTCGGTACGTGTCGTGTTTTGGACGAGGCCAGCCCCGCCTGCAGCTCGCAGCAGTGTTCACGCAGCAGCTCCAGACAGAGCCAGCCCCTGACAAGTATGGCCAGGGCTTGCCATGTACATCATCAGAGTTAAAAAGTGTGGCCCAGTGAGCTGTGTGTGACAAGTACTCGAGGTGTCATACGACTACTCGTACGTAAAATTGAGCACAAACACAAGCTAAACCAGACGAGGCAAACAAAGACGACAACGACAACATCCTGAAACCTAAAGAGCTTGAGGCTGCTGCTGCTTCTTGCTGCTGTTGCTGCTGCTGTTGGGGTAGTGAGAGCACCTTCCGCGCAATCGAACGAGCGTCGAATGTAACCCAGAATAGAGGCACCTGGGAAGGAAGGGGGATAAAAACACTTGCTCTATAACTTTAAAGCTCGGCATCGTCAACACTGCCAGATCGTTTTATATTATTGTGTTTGTATGGTGCACGTGTATGTGGTGCTTTCAGCAGCGACGGAGAAGATACCTTGCGCCCTTTCCTTGATATATCATGTACCCCGGATGAGTTGGGTTGGGTTGAAGTATACTATGGATAGCTCTCGATGTTTTCTTCTGAATGCGCTTATTAGCACGTTGGGCATCCAAGTATTGCGCTCGTGGTGACGGTTTAGCTGAAGGCACCTCAAAAACAAAAAAGGGAAAAAAAACTCGTTAGCTACAGCCCCCTCCCTTGCGTTCAAAACGCCGGGAAAGCAAACCGATTTTTTTGTTTTTTTATATCAATTTTTTTATAAGCGCCGCTATTAAACAATTGCCGCATTTGGCCACCTCGCCTGCTTTTTCAGTCGTTCATCACGGGAAAAGGAATAAAGCCGCTCTTCTTGTATCTCTACGCAAACAACACACGTGAGTACCAACGAGTACCCGTTTCATAGGCTGACCTGGCTAGGGATACTCTGTGTCCTTACCCTAATCACATCACAAATGGCGTTGCTTATCGGCGGGACTAAGTATTTTTCGGGAAAACTCCTCCTCCCTTGACCACTGCTCGTACTCCCAGCGCTCGTAGTGCCCACCGCATGGCACGGGAGGCGTCGAACCCGGCTGTACAACCTCTTACTTCAAACTCTGCTGTGCAAGCGTTTGCCGCACTTTCTGCTGCTGCCTCTGCTGCACCCGCTCTGCTCCACAATCTTTTACTGCACACTCTGCTGTAAAAAGTGGTACTACACGTTCTGCTGCCACCCCTGCTACACCTGCTGCTGCCACACCCGGTATACTCGATTCTAACCCGGTGCTTTTGCCCCCGACCCCTGCGCCCGTCGCTGCCGTTCGTCGTAGCATCATGGACAGCCCACCAGGGTCTACAGCAGGAGCGAGATACTGCAGCTCTACACCTCGGACTCGGCGCTCCCGCCCAACCTGTTCTCCTCAAGGACCCTTGCATCTCCCCTCGACCCTGGAGGGAGCCTTCGACTTCGAGGCGCTAGACACAGAGGATGAGGAGCTCGAAGCCAAGGCACTCCGCAAACACGAGGAGGCTGGTTTGCCGCGATCGCTGCCCCAGGAGGAGCTGCTGAAGCAGGCGGCGCTGTGGCAAGCCCACAAGCGAGCCCAGGCGACGCAGGTCCCGCCAAGCGCACCCCCCTCTCTGCTCGCTAACCCAGCGCTCAAAGGGCTAGGGGCCACCCTGCCAGACGCGACAAACGCCATAGTCACGGATAATTGGGAGGCGATCGCGGAGGGGCTAACAGCGACCGTTCAAGCCCGTCGTGAAGCGGACATCGCCTCGGCGGTGGAGGCCCTGGCAACGGCCAAAGCCACTGGCCTCGCTACGGATGAAGCGCTCGCCGAGGCCACCCGCGCCAGCCAGGATTCGACGCGTGCCATCCAGGCCACCGAAGACGCCTTGGAGACGGCCCAAGCTCAGCGCCTGCCAGGTCACCAAGCCTAAGGGGAAGACACCGCCCCGGTCACTGCAGCTCCGGCTGCAAGCTTGCCTACCGCTCCGGTCACCACAGCTCCGGCTGCGAGCGGGCCCACGGCCCCGGTCAATGCAGCTCCGGCTGCGAGCTTGCCTACCGCTCCGGTCACCACAGCTCCGGCTGTGAGCGGGCCCACCGCCCCGGTCACTGCAGCTCCGCCCACAGCTCCGGCTGCGAGCGGGCCCAACGCTCCAGCCGTTTCAGAGCCGGTGGTCAGCCTGCTCGCCGCCCCGGTCCTGACAGCTTGCTCAGCGACGACCCCTGGCAACACGACGCCCCCCCCCGACACGGTCCGAGTCTACGAGCCCTTCCGGAGGACTGGGGACACGGACTTCCTGGGTAGCTGCATAGCCGGGATGGAACGAGTCAACACTTATTTGCCAGACGAGTGCAGTGCTTGAGTGATCAACAGCGTTCGCCTCCTCAAAAAGGACTTCCCGGGTCCCATGACCACGGTGGAGATGGCGTAGAGTCACATGGCCACGAACTCCTGGGATGGACAGCGAGTGGCCACGCTCATCATGGACCTTGTGACCAGCCTGCGAAGGGGGCACGGTGCCTGCAAGATCAGGAAGCAGGCAAGAGTCCATTGGCTAAACCCGGAAGACTTCGCTTGGCGCCTCGGCAAAGAGCAAACCCTCTCTGCGACAAATAATTCCCGCCGCGACCAACCCCGACGCCATGGAGCTCACAATGCCTCGGGATCTGGCAGCTCTCGGCGCGACGCACCACGCGGAACGGTGAGGGGCGGAAAGGGTCGACACTCTTCGAGTGACGAGAGACGACCACGCCACCGACCGCGGGGAGCCCACGGAGCAAGCAGCTCCAGCTCTTCAACCGACAACAGCAGGCGGTCCGCCGTCCCAGAGGTCACTGTCGCGAGCGGAAAGAGGCAAGAGATCCCTTGTTTGGTAGATGTTTCCGCCTCGGCCGAACTCCTTGGGCGCCTGTCCGTCTCCGACACCCGCGCCATGCCAGTGTCGTCGAACGTTGCCCACGCTTAATCAGCGGCGATCGAAGCCGCCACCGCAGCCGCCGCGGCCAAGAATATTGTAGATGTCACGCGCGCGTACAAGCACCTGGGTCTCAAGGACATTGCTCGCATATCGATCCTTCTTTTCCCCTCCTCGATAAACCCGTCGGAAGCCGCGCAACAGCTCAGTCGTTTGGTTAAGTTCTGCACGTCCGATAGTCTCGTGCGGTGCGACGAAACCACCCACGAGGGCATAAAAGCGACCGAGTGGATCCCCGGCTGGGAGTACCCTCTCCAGAAAAGCTTTGAACAAGCTATACCACCTGACAAACCAACGACCGCCCCCCTCACTGCTGTGATGGATTATTTTTTCGCCAGGTATCGGGAGCCCTCGCCGGCGGAGCCACGGGGTCGGCGGCGTTCGCGCTCCTCCTGAGGTTGCTAAACACCCACTTCGACAACACCGACACGGGGGCGTGCTACGCTAAGTTGCATAGGTTTGGCGTGCCCAACGGAACCCCCTTCTGTGATTTTAACCGAGCGTTCCGAGTGGTAGTTTCAGCAGCGACAGGCTGTGAACGGGTGCTGGCACCGAGGGGTGGGACGGGTTTGGAGGTGGTTCGAATGGAAGTTAATGAGAAGTACCCCAGCTTGATGCCCACGCTGTACCCTGGCGTTTTGGATACATTGATGAAGCCGTTTGACTCGTTGGACTCTATGTGGTCAGCTTTGCAGACTCTTGGAAATAGCAAGACACCTGCCATCAACGGCGAACATTTATGTGATTTTCCTGCTTCCTCGACGGGTGCGCGGTCATCCGCCCCATCGGGGGCCCGGCCCGCAAATAATGGGCGCGGCCAGGGTCGGACGCCTTCCCCCTCGCCTTCGTGGCAGACAGGATCGCGCAATAGTCCGATCATCATGAATGTCAACCAAGCCATTCTCGACTGCACAGACCCGTGGCTTGACAATTCCTACAACTCCTGGCCCCTAGACGAACTCCACTAGGCCGAAGTTCACGCGGTTTGCATGTCCATTAACACCGAGGACCCTGGCCTGTGGGGTGGCCTGCTGTCGTCGTCCGAACGTGCAGCTCAACTGAGCGCAAACAGAGGGCGCTGCCTCAACTGCCACGAGCACACACAGTCATTTAAGCACTGTGGATCCAACTTCCTCAACAAGAGCGGCGTTTTGAACAACGATCTCGGCCAACTCGGTGACAATGGTGCCGCGTACCGGCGTTGGCAAGTTCGCATGACACGTTACCGACGCGACGAAAAGCGTTCGCGCTCGAACAGCCCCTACAATAAAAATACACGTCGCTCCGGACACTCGCGAGGGCACCACCAAGGTCAGCAGAACAAACACAGCGACGGCCACAACACACGCGCAGGCTACTGTCAGGCCGGCTCTGATAAACACGGTGGTGTCCCGCCCTCGCCCGCCTCTTCCCCCCCTGCTCACATCGCTGAAACCCGCTACGGTTCCTCTCATAATTCGGATGGAAACCCGAACGGACGCCAGCCAGGCACCTTCCGCGCTGGCAACTGACAGGCCGACGGTGGTACGGCCCCTCCCACGTATCCACCGCCAGCATTACCGGGAGAAATATTCTTAATTTCACAAGATGCTTGTGTGCCGCCTGGCGACTTTACTCCCAGCTCGTCGCCCCGTATACCCGGGCGACGCAACGACACAACCACATAAACGCCTGTGGCGAGCCCACACAGCCCCCTGCCACATGGTAATGTTTTTCAAGGTCGCAAACCCGTGACGGGAGCCCGCGCCTTGAGCGCCGCTCCCCTCAGCCCGGGCACAGGAGCCCGGGCAATAAGTGCCGCTCCGCCGTTGACGGGAACCCGCGCTTCGAGCGCCACTCCCCTCGACCACGGCACTAACCACGCGACGGGAGATGGCGCCTCGAGCGCCGCCCCCCTCAGCCTTGGCAAGAGAGCCGGCACGAAGCGCGCCGCTCCCCCGAGCCACACGCCGCACAGCACCAAGGGTGCTGCGCCTGTGCGTCGCTCATTTTCGCGAGGGTGCCACCCTCCTTCACCTCCCGGCCATGCGGTGGCGGTCAGTTTGAGGTGCGGGAAGACCAACACCGAAACTGCGAGATTTCGGTCGAAGCTCGACGCGGCGTTTCCTTGCATTAACGGAGGCCACTCCATTTTTTCTGTCAAGGAGGAACCGATAAGATTTGCTACATCATCGCCCTTCATCAGCAGATCTACAGAGGCCAAGCCCTCTCGGGCGGGCACTTTGTCACCCACCCGAGCTCCGTCTTTGAAGTCGTCTTCCGGGTCTGCAGGCCCCCATTCGACTTCGCGCACGCTACCCCGCGTGCGCAATGCTCCTTCGGTTGCAGTGGAGCAGGA
The DNA here is from genome assembly GCA_008828725.1 of Saccharina japonica. Classification (NCBI taxonomy): domain Eukaryota; class Phaeophyceae; order Laminariales; family Laminariaceae; genus Saccharina; species Saccharina japonica. The sequence continues at coordinate 108,853 of MEHQ01002224.1, forward strand.
AAAACATGGCAACGCCCGACGAGCCCCGTGGTGACTCCACGGCTTCCGGTCAGGCCAACCGAATGGAATGCCCGTTAAATTAGGAAGAATCGCAACTCTCGTCAAGCAGAACGGGCTCAGAGCCCCCTGCCCCCCTTGGTTCCAGAGAGAGAGACCATCGGGCGCAGTAAGAGAGCGTTCTGGCTATTTTTCGCTTTCCGGCGATGGTGTTACCGAGCCAGTATACGTGGGATCGGACTCGTCTCGTGCACTAGGGGCCTAGTATTCTCAGAGAAGTACACTGCCGCCCCCCCATACCGCTACAGTGGCCACTGGTGGTTCGGCACCGTCGGTCTTTGACCCTACTCTCGAGTACTCAACGGAGCAGGCGGTACTGTTCTGGCAGCCCCCCTCCTATTTTTCACAGTGGTCCTCCTCTTCCTTTGTCATTGACGACGTCTCATATTCCTGTGCGGAGCAGTATATGATGGCTGAAAAGGCTCGCCTTTTTCACGACCACGACGCAGCGGCTCGAATTATGTCCTCGACGGACCCGCGCGAGCACAAACGCATCGGTCGAGCCGTGCGTAACTTCGACTGCGCTACCTGGGACCGCGTTCGGGAAGACGCCGTCCTTGCAGGCACTTTTGCCAAGTTCACACAGAACCTGGCAATGAAGCAGCATCTTATGAGCACTTCCTCCAAACATTTGGCGGAAGCTAGCCCTTTTGACACCGTGTGGGGCATCGGTCTCCGGGCGGACGACCCCGAGGCTCAAGATCCCCGCCGGTGGCAAGGGAAGAATTTGCTCGGGAACGCTCTTTCCGCCGTCCGCGACACTATTCGGGCAAGTGAGGCCGGGTTGGCACACCCCGCCTCCTCTCATCTATGTTTTACTCCCTCATCGCCTGACGGGATTCATGAGATCTCTCCAGCGCCGCCTCGCCCGTTGACGATGGCTCGCGCTTGCCCAGGTCCTCCTCCGGAGTTTTTGACCTATTATTGTGACGCGCCAGCTGACCACAGCCCCGAGGTCTTAGCAATATCACCTGGAGTTGACCCCTCCCTCTCGCTGTCAGAACAAGGCCCGTGCCTCTTCGGGGGCATTATTACCCTCGATGACGCATATTTTACCACCATACTCGCGATCCGCAGTGGAGCAGGCGCTCTCGCACCATTTGGTTGCGTCGCGCGTCTTGACACTGGCTCCCCACAAACCTTCATCAGGCGCGATGTTCTGGATCGCATGCTCTCCGTCGCGTGCGAGCAGAAAGGCGCCTCACGATCTTGGGGAGGGTTTGGCGAATCGGCCCCCCTCCAAACGTCGACGAGCATGCGTCTGAGCGTCCAGTTTTTCCGAACAGATGAGCCTACGTGCTCCCTCGCAGTTTGGACCTGTGTGTTCCCCCCTTCGGTGATGCAGCACGCGGTGCTGCTGGGCCGCGACAGCTGGATGCGATTTAATAGCCGCTCCTACCGCTCCCTTCCACCTCGTGAGTCTGATCACCGAGTCTTCGGCGAGCTGGAGCTCGTTCACCACGCTTCAACTGGCGTACCGGCTTACGCCACAAACCCCGTCTCTTCAGGTGGAGGTTCCCACCTTTGCTACGACGGCGCAACAAGCGTCACCCTGTCCGATGAACCCCAGCTACTTGCAGTCAACTTGGTACGCAGAAATGGCTCCCCGGCGCTCACTGGCCACTACCTGGTCGATATAGTGCCCCAGCTCGATTTCCCCTCAGTTGAGAAGCGCTTTGTCCCCTCCGGACGACAAGTTCTCCCCATCGTTGGAGTTGCAGATCTTGAGCCTGGATATCTCCTCGGGGTCGCCCACGCTCCGCTTATAAGCGTCCCATTGGGCGCCCTGCAGCACCCCCTCATGTTACCTGAGGTGTCCCCGGTCTCTGCTGTAACGGCGCCACCTTAGGCGACAGCGACAATCTCGGCCTCGCTACCTCAGGCCCTGCTTGAGCGCTTCACATCGGAACAGCGCTCTTCGTTCCTGCGCGTCTGGGCGCGCCTCCCTCAGCATCTGTGAGCAGTGGCGTTTGATCTCCACGGCCCAGGTTGGACCCCGACAGCCATCGAGCAGCTAGGAGACGTCCTGTGCGAATTTCCTGACGTTTTATCCAAGTCCAAGACAGATTTTAGTTCCTGCTCCTTGATGCCTTTCGTGATTTCGGTTCCGGAAGGTAGCGCGCCTGTCACGTCCCGATCGCATGGCATAAATCCCATCATGGCCAAGGAAGTGGAAGCCACTCTGAACCAGTACTTTGCGGCAGGGCTGATCCAGCAGTCGACTTCTCCACATTCAAGCCCGCTGGTGGTCATCCCGAAGAAGTCTGGAGGCGTTCGGATCACCGTCAACTACAAAAAGCATAACCAATCAGCACCCTCAGCCAGCTGCCCATCCCCCGGGTGTATCAAGTCCTCGACTCTTTACGGAAAGGCCGGGTGTTTTGCCCTATTTGATTTGGTTTCTTCGTTCCACCAGATTACCGCACACAAGGACACTGTTCCTCTTACAGCTTGTTGCACTCCCACGGGCCTCTATGGGTGGCACGCCATGCCCCAAGACAGCAGCGCTTCGCCGGGCTGGTTCGTCAAAGTGACCAATGAAGTTGTCAAGGGATTGGGGCAAGTGGCGGTTTACCTCGGCGACGTGATCGTCGTCGACTCCGACCCCGTGTCCCACGTCAAGACGATGCGTGCTCTCTTCGAACGGCTGCGCAAACGCAACCTCAAGTTCCCCCCCTCAAAGGCCGGTCTGGGTGCTAAGGATGCGAATTGTCTGGGCCACTCCATCTCGCCCGCGGGCGTGAGTCCAAACGCAAACAAAGTGTCAGCCTTGACCAAAATGCCCATGCCCCGGAACATCAAGCAGGTCCGCGCCCCGATGGGCGGAATAGGATACTATCGCAAATTCCTGCCTGACCTGTCAAAGCGAACCCGACCGATCACCACCCTCCTTCGGAAGGGGGTCAAGTTCGTCTTCACGCCACCGATGGAGGTCATCGTACGCGAGATTCTCGCTGAACTCGCCACCCCTCCCATTTTGGTCTTCCCCGACTGGGAGGCTGTAGCCGACGGCTCCCGCTCCTTCCACATATACTGTGACGCCAGCATCGACGGTTTTGGTGCCGCCCTCGAACAAGAACAGCCTGACGGCTCTGTGCGACCCATTGCCTACTTCAGCCAGGGCACGCTCGACTCTTAGAGGCACTGGACACCTCTGGACTTGGAAGCAGGCAGCATCGTCTGGGCCATCAAGCGACTTAGAGACTACCTGTGGGGCATGGAGTTCCTCATTTGTTCGGACCACAAGGCTCTCAAGAGCATCGGCAAAGTAGGAGACCACAACCCGCGCGTTCAGCGATGGCTCGAGTTTCTCACCGCGTTCGACTTCATACTCAATTACCGCAAAGGAAGCGCCAACGGCTAACTTTCTGTCCCGCTTGCCGGAGCCAGCCACGGAACACGACCGCAGTGGATCTTGCAGCCTCACTCCTGCTGATGACGATGACATCTTCCTCATCCGAGCCTGCGGGCTCGTCAACCGCTCTTCACCAACCCCTGGCGTCGGCTTGGGTGGGCTGGTGCTCGGGCCCCATAGTGAGGTTTTGGGTGGGCTACCCTTCGCCTCTTCAGAGTTTGGTGATTTTCGCACACACGGGCCACGTATGAGGATTGACGACCTCTCTGCTCCTTCTGGGAGATTCGTCGCTCGTGTATCTGCTTCCGTCGCCACCGTCGATAGCCGTCCGGCCCGTGTGGAATTTTCACCTGCCGCCAACAACGCTTTCGCTTCGGTTTCAGCCGTACCCTCAGAGGGCGGCACGGACTTTACAGAAGCCCCCGCTGAGGCGACAACGTTTCCCCAGCATGCTCCTTCCCCGACGAGCACTCCACAGGGAGCTGATTCCGCCGACATCACAGATTCGGCCGCGTCCGCCCCTCCGCCGTCCAACAAACCGGCGCCTCTGACGGTTTCGCTGCCCTCGGGCCGCATTTCCGCCAGGACGCGTCGAAGAACAGCCGCTGCCACGGGCGCCTCACCGCCTGCTGTTGACTATGGTTTGGGGCCCGGCGGGGCCCCTCGACCATTTGCCCGGCGGGCTACCCCCCCGTCGCGAGCCCCTCGGCCACGACCGCCTTCGGCCGTCGTTATGGCCCCCGCTCCGGCCGCCTCGCCTGTCCCGACGGTACCCATTCCGTCCGACCGCGACTACGCCGAGCCTGAGGGGACTCCTCGTTTAAGACTTCCGACGCCTGCTGGCATACCGTCTGTCACCGAGACGGACTTGGATTCCCTCAGTACAGCTGCCGAACTACAGTTCGGTGATTCCGCAGCGCGCTACTCGCACGCCGACTGGGCCCGGAAGTACCAGGCCAAGCCCGCGTGCCACGCCGCCATACGCTACATAATTCTGGGCCGGCCTGATGCCTTGCCAGCCGACGTTTTGTCCTGTTTTCCCTTACACCAGCGCCCTTCCTTTTTGGAGGTGCAGGAGCTGGCAGGCAAAGGACAGCTTCACACAACCGATGACGGGCTTGTCCTTCTTGTTTGACGGCCGTGTCCACCCTTAGCGCATGACTCCACGCGCTCGGTGGGCCGAACAGCCTGCTTGTTGAACGACGAGCCTCTGCTCATTTACGTGCCGCTGCTCATGCGCCCCTGGGTCATGCAGGCCTGTCATTCCACAGCTTCCTGCCACCTGGGAACCGCGCGTACTCTGCACATACTCGAACGTTTCTACTTGGGGATCAGTCTGAACACCTGCACGAGGTGGTGGCTACGCCACTGCTTAAAGTGCCAAGCGCGAAAAACCTCGCGGCTGATGGTCCGATGGCCCGTCATACCGATGCCCCTGCCTGAAGGGCCCGGAATTGCTGTCAGCATCGACTACTTCGGCCTCCTTCCGACCACGCCCCGAGGCGACACTTACATCCCCGCAGTATACAACGGCCTCCAGTTCTGCTCGAAGCTTTCGCAAGTCGTCTATCAGCTTCTCGGGGTTCGAAAACTCGCCACGAGCTCCTACCACCCTAATGGCAACGGTGGGGTGGACCGTGTAAATCACACGATGGCGCAGATGTTAGCGATGGTCGTCAACGAGCTCCAGAACAACTGAGACGAGCAGCTCCCCCACGTCGAATTTGCGTGCAACACTTCGTTCAGCGCCGCCACGGGTTTGGCTCCCAACGAGGTCCACATGAGTCGCTTTCCTCGCCTTCCTCTCACGATCTTTGAGCGCGCGGGCGACGCCGACCACCAGAGTTTGGCCCGCGACCACCTCGCGTACTGCGATTTGGCGACGGACCGCCAGCAGCGCGCGTACGATATCGTTCGCGAACATCACGCCCTCACGATTGCTCGCGTGAACCGGCGCAACTCCGCCCTCTCCGACGCCTTGCGTCCGGCCCCCAAATGCATCGCTGGCGGCTGGGCGTGGATGAACAATACGGCAGCCACCATTAGTCAATGTACCAAGACAGACACGGACGCCAAGGTCCTCAAGGCCAAGCTGTCGCTGAACTAGACGGGCCCCTACAAAATCCTTGCAGTCGCCCGCTGTTGCTCCGCGGACACCCCGGACAAATCTCCTCTCGGGGCTAAGCTCCTATATCTTGACCTACTCTCCGACATGCCCGGCGCTGATGCTCGCAAGCGCGTGTCGCTACTAAGATCCAAGTCCTGTGCCAACCCCCACGACCACGGCGACATGCCAAAGTATTTGCCAGCGGGGTTAACGCAACACGTGCTCAACAACTTCTCCAAGAAATCCCCCCCTTACCACATCACCGAGGACGACGTTCCCACTCTTTTCCAACGTCTCGAAGTGGAGAAACTTACGGGACACCAGTCGGTTCGGGGCAGAGGTGGTGTCATCGCGGTGATCTACGAGACGCACTGGACGGGACTGTCTCGCCCGTCTTGGGCACGGGAAATTGATCTTCGACTCTCTCGCCGGGAACGTTTGCGATACTGGGCCGGCACACCAAACCAGCACCGCCAAACCAACCGCCTGTGCCGTCGAATGAGGATTGGCGCTGCCTAATGAGAGCTTTCTGGGAGTAACGGCGAATGTTTCCTGCATCCCGGCTACGGTTGTTTACCGCACGACGAATGTCTTCGCCGATACAGCGTCACCGTGCTTCCCAACGGGGCCCACTTCTGGTACAAGGGCGACGACGGTCTGTGGTGGCTCGGAAAAATCAGCGCGGCTACAGCAACGGACGGAGTATACTTCGTTCGATTTTTGGATGACCCAGTACCGATCAAGCTCCCTCTTTCTCCGGCGCGCTACACGACTTCAAGAGGGGCTGTACGCGGTTCTTGGTGCCTACAAGTACACTTAGCTAGCACGTTTACACGGGGGGTCCAGGGTAACGTAGATGAATAACGAGGCGCGGCCGTCGGTAGCTGAATTTTTCGCATCACCGCTGCGCTCGATTATTTTCTCGTGTTGTTTCAGGGGATTGGGGCCGAACTTCCTTGTAGTTTGTACTTACGACTTTTTCCGAGTATTCGGTGCGGAAGGTTTTTCTTTTCAATATCCCCTATCACTTTCTGATTTTTTCTGAGGCGGATTTGGGAGTAGTTCTCGCGTAATTCGTCCTGCCGACCCCCCGCTCATTGCTGGGGCTGGTCTGGATAATCGGGCCACTCATTTGTGGCCAAGGACACGCTTTCTGAATATTTTGGACCGGGTATCGGGTAAGTATTGGAGTATTTAGTTTTCCGGTCTTATCAGTTCTACCAAGCCCGCGCTCTCGAGCCGGGGGGCAGTTAATGTACAATGACTGCATGACTTTCGCTTCCAACGTTTCTTTCTTTTGACGTTCTTTGCTCGGCTTCGTAGCCTTGCCGTTCAGAGGTGTGGGAGTGGGTTTTGAGGAGCCACATTTTCGACTAATGTTTTAGTTCGTGGAATCGGGGTTTCCACGAATTTATCATATTTCTGCATATACGGCTCATCAGAGTGGGCTAGTGTTATGGTACTGCTGGAAGGATGTGGAAATGTTGGTAAAGACCTGGTATCAGGTATAAGATTCGTATTGGTAATACTTGAAAGGCGTATCTCAGATGGGAACCAGAGGTTCCCAGGTGGCCTTTGGCCACCTCGCCTGCCTTTTCGGTCGTCTATCACGGGAAAAGGAATAAATCTGCTCTTCTTCTATCTCTAAGCGAACAATACACGTGAGTACCAACAAGTACCTGTTACATAGGCTGACCTGGCTAGGGATACTCTGTGTCCTTACCCTAATCACATCACACTGCGTCATGGGCAAAACAAATCATCAAAACAATCGAACTGCTTTTTTTTTTACTACGACCGCCACCAGCAGCTCATGCTCCGTGAGAGCGAGAGCTCCTTGCTGGTCCACAGCGACTAAAGGCAAGCGCTTACGCAGCTCCCCAGGAGGTTACCAGTCCGTTCCCTGTCTTCGAGGACCTGGTGGTGAAGGTTGATAGCCCAACCCGGCGTGCATCACTCGTTCGTGTCGTGGAGTTCCAAACTCTCGGTCCTGTTCTGATTTTCTTGGTTCCCTCATGAAATAAAACCAAAATCACGATAAGATGGCACATCGAACAACGATTTGGTGGGATTTGTAGCCAGTGAAAAACCCGACTTCCTTCTTTTTTCAATCATAAAAAACATATTGCGTAAAAGTCGGCCTATAATTTCAATATGAAAAACTCGGACGTAAAATTTCCCGGAAAAAGAAAAGAAAAAAGACCACTGCTGTACGTACAAGGGCTGCGCATGGATGCGGGCGTTTTTTTTGGGGGATTTGACAAAAAGGGGGACACCCCCTCTCTATCGTGACAAAAAGGGGGACATCGGTTTTCGCCGCCGGGTACGCCCATGTACTTTGTCAAATCGACTCGAAATTAAAACCTGATGCGTTTGCCACACTCACATGGCATCTCCGTGCCATCCACAGCGTTTTTTTTTTAATCATATGTTTAGCAGGTGAACGAGAGCGATCAAAAGGGGGGTGTGAGCATGTCCACCTTTTTGTTGTGCCTAGGCGAGGGTATCCCCCCTTCCATCTACTAAGTTTGGAAAATTCCCCCTTTTCCCGTAACGTACCCCTTTTTGTCACGTTGCGGAGATATATCCCCCTTTCTGTTAACGAGTAAGTGACCACTCCATGTTCTGGTTGTTGTGGCACGCCCAACAGACGACGTCTAACGTCAAAAAGACCAACGGCCCGTACCCAGGCAAATTTGGTCAGCATATGAGCATACGTGATGTACGTATATATCACAAATGATTCCGTGAGTACCGCCTGCATACCATATATGAGAGTAGGTTCTGTGACACGCACATCTGGTTCATAATCAATCGTGGTTTCCAGGTGTGTCCTTGCAAATCAAGGCATTACATTGGTTGGCGCTCTGTGCCCTGTGGTTCCCAAAAGTCACCAACATATGTACGAGTATACGTAAATATATACGTACCAAAGGATAGTATTAATAGTGCTGCTGTGCTACTGCTTGCTGCTGTACGCATATGTAGTAGTGCCGGTACTGTCGTATACGTACCATGGCGTAAAGGACAGGAGACTCATATTGTACCAGGTAGTGACCTGTTGAGCTGTTCGGTCACAGAGTGATGGTTAATATATGACTATCAGCATATCGTTAATGCGCTGGGACGTTGGATTGGTGTTGACGACCACCTCTTTAACGAGAATCTCGCGGCCGGTGCTTCGCAGTGTCCCCCAGTTTGTCACGATATAAGGGGGGTGTCCCCTTTTCTGTCAAATTCTCTTTTGGTCTTGTCCGCTCTACGTACGTGCTACTACGTTTTGGACTGCTTCTGCTGCTGTTGCTGTTGTAAATGGGTTATATACTACTACCACTATTGCTGTACGTACTGGTGCTGTATACTGATTTCACACTGCTGTTGTTGTAGTTGTTATTGTGGGTGGGTGGATCGGTTGGTGCCTGTTTCGATCGGCTGGTGCGTGTTTCGATCGGTTCGTGCGTACGTACGTGGTTGGGTGGGTGCGAGTGGGTGGGTGTCAGTGGGTCGGTTGGTACGTGGTTGACTGCGTGTGTCAACTTACCTGATCCGTGGATTACGTTATAGGGTGTGGATCGTGACCCAGTTCTTATTTTGTATTATTATTATCTTTGCCATCCGACAATGTGTAGCATGATCTTCAGCGTTGATCACTCATAAAACTCCCAAAAGCCTTTTTTATTTGTGTTTTTGTCCGCTATTATACCGGCCCCGCCCTGGCATGGTTCGGGGTACCACTAGTCATATCTTAATTTCGTATGATAGCCATCTCCGAATACTCGATGAGTGACTCGATCTGCAGGTCAGCTCGCTACGTACTATGTAGCTCGTTATACAGCTTGCCCGCACTAGCCATTGCACTTTGTTCCTGTACCTCCTGATTGACTGCAGGCCCATTCACGTTTTTAATGTGGACTGAGTTGGGTTTGCTTTCGTCGGACAGAGCGTTCTGAAATCCCGAAACAAAAAAATAGAGAATAATTTCGCTGGTGAAAATTCAACAGCATCGGCAACAAGCAGCAAAGTATAGCACCAATACCAGCAAAGCAGCTACTGCAGTAGCAGCAGCAGCAGCAAATAGCCGCTGCAGCAGGGAGTGTTGTAGTATACCACAAGACGCGCATCTGTAAAGCTTGCGCATGAAAGTTCAATTCGAGAACACTCTGTGTTCACAGCAGACACAGGTATATCTCAACGACATCATCCTCGCATACGTATACCGAGTACGTACAAAACTGATTGTTCGTTCAGTACGCAGCAGCAGTCAGTGTGTACCACGCGATGCGTGTCGCTCACGTTGTATACATGAGCTGCTTGCGTCACTCTGCGATGGATCTGGCCCTATTGTCGTTGAGGGAGCGGGGCATGGTTTTGTGCATGCATGCACGTGTGCGGCTACGGGTATATATGCTGGCCGTTTGCTCTCGCAGCACAGCAGCAGCAGCAGCAGCGTATAGAAACACAGAGATAGATACATAAACGGTGAGCCTTTTTCATATCGTGATTGTGTTTTTTTCAACGACGCTGTCTGTCGCATCTGCTACATAGGACAGGGGTAGGTGTGTCCTCTTTCGACGCTTGTGAGACCCGAACGATTGTCGGTAACCGTGCCGATGTGCTTGAAACAGGTGTGGATGACTCTACCCGCATTCTACTTACAGAATCGACAAAAGCTGCCAACAACGAGACCAGTTCTTTGATGCAACATATAACAAAATAGATGGGGGGCAGAAAATAAGGGGGGTAACTTGGGGGCAAAGCTTGGGGGTAATTATTTATTTTCTGAATTCAGGGAGACAAAATCAGGGAGACGAAATGGATGCGTCTTATTATTATTCATCCAAGGGTCGGATGGAAATTTGGAGAACTTTGATTCGATTCAGGCCAAGAAAGAAGATCCGGATTTTTGTGACAAACCTTAGTACTCGAGATCAGACATCAAAACCGAACTCCCAACAATGCGGGCGAACGAAACTGCTGTGTCAAAAATGAGCGGCGTGCCAGCGACAGAAGAGACGAAACAGCAGTGTGCGCTCCGCTATCGCCTGATTGATGTTGGCAAGCAAAAGCGTCGTACGCGCAAGCTTCACAGTAGTAGACGCAGCAACCAGAAGCAGCAGCACCAGCACCAGCAGCACCAGCAGCAGCACCAGCAGCAGCACCAGCACCAGCAGCACCAGCAAGTAAGAGGAGCAGCAGCAGTATAATGTAGCAGCAACAACACTGCAAGAGGCGAGAGGCTTTCTCCCGAGCACGTCTAGAGCCCAACTTGGATGCTTGGTGAATACTGCTGTTGACCACGGCGACCTCGCACCGCCGTCCGTGCTGCTGCTGCTGCTGCTGCTGTTGCTGCTGCTGCTGCTGCTGCTGATGCTGCTGCTGCTGCCGCTGCCGCTGCCGCTGCCGCTCTGCTGCAGCTAGCTGCAGCCGCTACCGCTCGCTGCTGTTGATACTTTTGAGGTGCATGTCTGTGCGGGAAAACATGCCAAGAAGCCGGGATGTGGAGAGCTTGGGAAAACAGTTGTGACAAAGAGAGAGGTTGGTGCGACTGGGGGGTGATGCAACAGTGATGTGAACCGACAACCGAAAGTCGTTTTTTTCGGCCGTTTTATTTCGATTTTTCCCGACCGAAAACCGACAATTTGTGTTTTTCGGTTTATTTTCAAAACAACGACCGAAACCGACCGACATTTTCGATTGTTTTGCTCGGTGTTCTCCCGATTTTCTTGTTTGTTCGGGTTCGGTTTGCCTAAAAAACAACGACCGAAACCGACCGACTTTTCGATGAAAAACCGAAAAACCGACTGAGGCATTTTTCGTTTTCGGTTCACAACACTGGCGATGCAGTACGATTTGTCTCTTTATTTCTGACCCGGGACTGTCCGGTTTGTACTCGCTCCAAAGTTGCAGCATGCGCATTGGTCAAGAACAACGACAACGCCGATAGGTTCTACGACTTTGCAAGCTGTAGCCCCGTTCGAAAATAGTTGTATTCGCCCGAGAGTATTGTTTTTTATGTTTCTTTGTCAATCCAACAATTATAAATCCCTTTAGAGTCAGTTTCTGTTTCGGCTCTGAAATACCTCTATCTTTTCTTGACCGTGATTATTTGACCGTGATTATCTGACCACCGTTATCTGTCGCCGATTTTTTCACTGCTTTTCAATCGTTATTCACTCGATTTAAGACCAAGGTCTCTTTTTTCAAGACTAGTTAAAGCAACATGCATGTGGTGATATGTTCGTTTTCACGCTTGATGAATACGAACAATCATGACCAAACCTTGATCATTCCACATGAATATATTATTTCTGAATCTTGAGTATAATCATGACTCATTGCCAGGCACGTATGAAACGTATGCTGTAGATAGCTCGTACTCGTAAATAGCTATCAATCTCATCTCTTTCGTATGCTGTATCATAGTACTTCGTAACATAGGAAGGCTGCTGGCAAACTTTGAGTTCTTTTGTTGCAAGACCATCACCCTCTACGCCAATAACGACTGCGGCAGGTGGCCGGCCCCGCGACTCCTGAATACCAACATTATCGTGGTTCCAGTAACCATGGCGCCACCGGACCAGGCGGGTAGCGTGTGTTTTGTCTTGGCCGTGGTGGTTTTGCTAGCTCTCGGTGGAAGTACTCGTGCTCGTAGACAGCTACCAAACTCATCTCTTTCGTATGCTGTATCATAGTACTTCGTATCATAGGAAGGCTGCTGGCAAAATTTGAGTTATTTTGTTGCAAGACCATAACCCTCTACGCCGATAACGACTGCAGCAGGTACCGTGACTCCTAAAAACCAACATTACTATAGTGGTTCAAGTACCCATGACGCCGGCGAACCAGGCGGGTAGCGCTTGTTTTGTCTTCGCCGTGGTGATTTTGCCAGCTCTCGGTGGCCGTGGGATAAACTGAGAGCATACATACATACGTACAGATATTTGTTGATTTCGTGTTTTTTCAGGCTGTATTACGGATGCTGTATAATTCTAAATACCTTTAGGGTTTATTTTTTGTTTCGGCTCTGAGATTCCTCTACGTTTTCTTGAGCGCAGTTATTTGACCGCGGTTATTTGACCGTGATTATTTGACCGCGATTATCTGACCGCCGTTATCTGTCGCCTCTTGTTATACCGCTTTTCGCCGCCGGCGAACATGCGGCCTCGATCAAGCCGCGACAAGCCGCGACCGCGAGCTCGCGGCGGTACCTTCGCGCATGTCACCCCCCGCTCCCTGCGAAGTCTCGTGGGTCTGCTCGGCAAGCTCGGCGAGGAATCCCGCTTCCCGTGAAATAGGAAATCGTAAGAAACCTTAATTCACTCGATTAAAGACCAAGGTCTCTTTTTCCAAGACTCATTAAAGCACTATGTGTTGATTGTTCGTTTCCACGCTTGATGCGTACGAATAATCATCACCAAACCTTGAGTATTTGACATGATTATATTATTTCCGAATCTTGAATACAAGCATAGTATCATAGTCGCTCGGTACGTACAGCACTACTCGTACTCGTAGATAGCTACCAATCTCATCCCCTTCGTATGCAGTACCATAGTACTTCGTATCATAGAGACCACCCTACGCCGTTAACGAGTGCGGAAGGTACCGGCCCCGCGACTCCTGAATACCAACACTATCGTGGTTCTAGTACCCATGACGCGGCCGGACCAGTCGGGTAGCCTTTGTTTTGTCTTGGTCATAATGGTTCTGCCAGCTCTCGGCGGCCGTGATAAACTGAGAACATACGTAGATATTTGTCGTTTTTCTGTTTTTTCAGGCTGCAATACAGTATATGCTGTATCATAATTTCATAGTCGCTCGGTACGTACAGCAGTACTCGTATATAATGGCGCACAGAGCACATTGTACAACAAGCTCCCTAGACACAAATCGACAACCCGACTCTCCAAACGGGAGCTGGCCGCCGCCGCTGCTGCGACGCCACTGCCACCACTGCTGCTGGTGCTGGTGGCGGTGCGTGCGGCTACGGCGCAGCAGCATCAGCCGCAGCAGCAGCAGCTATACATGTATACATGTGTACGTATACGAGTAGCAGTTTGGCATGTTTTACTTTTGCTTTTGTGGCCTCGCCTCTCTGCTTCTTCTGGTGCTGCTGCGACTACGACAACTATGAAAAAAAATAGCTGTGCAGCCGCCGCCTCCGCCGCCACCACCGCCGCCGCCGCGCCGACGCTGGACGAGCATGGTGCTCGAACGATGGACGAGGGGCACTCCGCAACATCCAGTAATTAAGGCTTAAAATAGACGGCACCGCAGGCCACTGCTTGCTCTCAGTACGCTGTATAGATCCAGCAGCAGTGCTACGAGGCACCAGCTCGAAGTAGCGTCTCCACTACACTGCTGTAATAACACTATTATTCTGTGCTATAACAAAATATATGTTTTCAAACTCGGCATTCATAGTACTTTTGAAAAATAATTCGCAAAAACATGCGTGAACGACTTTGAAACAATTTTCATTTTGTTTTTTGAATTAATGCATTTTGTTCTCCCTGGATCTTTGGGGAAGAGCCATTCACGCTTTTTCTACGTGAGGGGCAAAACCGGCCCTCACGTAGAATTTAGGTGATTATTTTTGCTAACTGGAATTATTCAAATCGATCCACGGAGTTGACAACTAGGCACCCAGCGCGGGTCGAATGTTCGAGGAGGCAGTGCGATGGACGCGAGGGCTCACTCGGCACGGTCTTCTAGTCGCTGAGAGAAGGGCCCGCCTCCTCTCTCCGACGACCGCGGCCAACACAGCAGCAGCGGCAGCTGCAGCTGCTGCTGCTGCTGAAAAAAAAACATTCTGCTGCTGCTGTGTATTGTGGAACAAGCTCCGCAGACACAAATCAGAAATCGACAACCCGACTCTCCAAACGGGAGCTGGCTGCCGCCGCTGCCGCGACGCCACTGCCACCACCACTGCTGCTGGTGCTGCAGGTGAACTGCTGTGGCTGCTCTCGACAATAGTCGATGCATCTCGTGGAACATAACCCGCGATGTATCACGGAGCAGAACTGGCAACAGACTGTGTTTTGCGTTTTGCGTTTTGTGGATAGACACACGCGGAGGCCAGTCAAGTGCAGCAACGCACCGCAGTAGGGCCACAGTAGCACCACCAGCACCAGCACCACAGCAGCAGTAGCAGCAGCAGCGGCGGCGTCGGCGGCGGCGGGGGCGGCAGCGGCGGGGGCGGCGGCGGCGGAGATGGATGTTCGTGTGGCTGGGGCACAGAAGCAGCAGGAGCAGCTATACAGGGGAGGCCAAAACATGTACCAGGTACGAATGTGAACATACTTCGTATACGAGTACGAGCAGTTCACCATCATTGTTTTGCTTTGGGTTTTATGGCCTCTCGCCTATCTGCTTCTGCTGCTACTGCTGCTGCTGCTGCTGCTGCTGCTGCTGCTGCTGCCACAACAGCTGCGAAAACAATTTGGCTGTGCAGTCGCCGCCTCCGCCGCCGCCGCCGCCGCCGCTGCTGCTTCTGCTGCTACTACTGCTGCTGTGGTGCTGGTGCTACTCTGCTGTGCTGCTGCTGCTGCTGCTGTGCTGGTGCTGTGCGGCTGTTCTCACATACCAGGTATCATACCTGGGACGGCTTTATGAATACCTGGTATATACGACGAAGAAACTTCACTTGGATTGTCCATCTAACGACCAAACACTTTACCCATGAATGACTTTGAAACAACTTTTCAAATCGGGTTCTTCGTCTTCCAAAAACAAATCGATTTCAAAATCCACAAATTCAGATAATGCGTGAATGCCGAGTTTGAAAGGTGTCTATTAATAGTACGAGCAGGAGTACGAGTGGTATCCGTTTTTTGTTGGAATTTTTCTTGGTGTCGGGCCACTCGTAGATGATTTATGTTGGTCCACTCTGATTAATGTCGCGCATGTCGGCCTGGGCCGTCCACCCAAAAATAAAGTGATTTGATTTCGCAAGTGGTATGATTTTTACACGTAGGTATCACCAGGTATCCAGACTTTTCTTAGAGTCGTATGAAGTGTATGTACGTATCTACTGCGTACAGTACGAGTCATATTCGTTTTTTGTTGGAACATTTCTTGGTGTCGGGCCACTCGTAGAGGAGTAATGTCGGTCCACTCTGATTAATGTCGAACGTGTCGGCCTGGGCCGACTATTTAATCTGTATAACTAATTTGGAATGATGTAGTAGGGCGTAGGGCGTAAGTCGTAGGGCGTTGTCCGCCGTAGTATGTATTTTCATTTGAAATTAGTGTGGAGGAACAGCTGCTGTGGGCGGTGCCGGGAGCGCCCTGGGCAGTCTCGGCCCCGGGTTTCGCCGAGGGAGGGTGTGCTGAGGTACGCAAGGGGCGAAACCGGCCCGCGGGTGGCGCGGCGGCCCGCGCTCGTCCCGGCACGACCGGCGCCCCAACCTCCCTGCGGCTGCTGTAATTTCGTTTGCGGGGTGTGTGTGTGTGGCTGTACATAAGGGCGGTTCCGGCTCAAAAACGAAGACATGATCGGGTATTATATTCTCGGACACAGATTGTTTTCAGAGATGAGACCGGGTGCTCTGTGACGGCACCGGTCGAGCGTTAGAACGGCCGCCGACAGGCACGGCGAGCAAAACACGAGGCGGGCGCCGGGGGACACAGGGTCGGAGAGGGGTCTGGCCTCGTACGGGCGGAGTCGGTGCCGGGGTGGTGGAGAGAGCGGCATCTCGCGTACACGGCAGCCAGCAACAGGGACCCCTCGATATGATTGGCAGGAGTTCGAATATTTCCGGAAACAATTAGTGCCCGGGGCCAGGGGACAGATTTTGTTTTTCATTGTTTCGCCATCGTTTTTGTTTTGTTTGGGGAAATGGGCATTGATTGTACCGCTACTACTACACCACCAATACTACTACTACTATTACTGCTACTACTGCTGTAGGTATTGCTGTGCTGCTGTGTAATGATTTGGAATGATGTACGGAGGGCGTATATATAGGGCGTAGGGTGTTGTACGGCGTAGGGTGTTGTTGGCCGTAGTATGTCTTTTCAGTTGGAATTAGTGTGGAGAAACTTCTGCTGTGGACGGTGTCGAGTGAGGGTGTGCTGGGGTGCGCAAGGGGCGAAACCGGCCCTGGGGTGACTACTACTGTGAGTACAAGTACTACTACTACTACTACTACCACTACTACTACTACTACTACTACTACTACTACTACTACTACTACTACTGTGAGTACAAGTACTCAAGGTTCGACTCGAAGCTTGCAACAGTTTCTGCTTTGTATGCGTAGCGTGAAGTACACGCCAGGTATCGGGTTCTAGACTCGACGGCGAGTCTGGTCCGTGAGAGTTGTGTGAGGTGCGGGTGACGCATCCCATCATACATCAGATGTCTCGGGTCAATATTACCAATCATAGTTTGTCCGTAGACGAAGGATTGTACCGAGATCTTACCGATGAGATCATAGGAGATCTGACGTCACAGTTTGTAGGCGGACATCTCATGACGTGATAATTGGTGATACCTGCTTTGGAGATCCTTAGGGTGATCTCCGGATATGTGCAGGTTGGACGAGGCATGGCTCCCACATCGCCCCCCATTGTTTGAACGCCTCATACTGGAAAACCCAATATGCTTTCGAACATTCTTTGGGAAGAGCCAGGTCACGATTTATCTACCGATTTTAAGTCATTGTACGGCGGTAGTTGATGCATAAACTTTGTACTTGTCAATCAAGTAATGATGTCACCCCTTGCATAGTGAAAACCACGGGCTTGTATGAGCATAATCATATTTCAACAAAGTGTTTCGGTCATATACGTACGGAGTGTCAACTACCAGTGATATTATATGTATCCTTCCCACGCACGATTGTGGTGTAGAGGGTGATCATACTCAACGAAACAAAACGAAAGCTTTTTATAACGAGTAATGGTTTCTAAAACCTTTTATACTTTACGGTAGTACGTACACGGAACCTTTGTACAAAATGATGGTTCACGAAACCTTTTGTACTATGACGGTGGTATCCGGGACCTTATATATAATGTTGGTTTACGAATCATTTTTATACTAACGGTGGTATATGTAGCCTATCAAAATGTTGTTTTACGGAACTTTTTATACAAACGATGGTATACGGAACCTTGTATAAAAAAATGTTACCTTTGACAACAATTAGTACACCACTTACCACTATACGATGTGTGTGGTACGGCTTGCTTGCAAGGCTTGATACACACAGTGATAAGACGAAAGATGTGCTGGCTGACGGTTTTGTCAGGAAAATATGCATGCAGAATATGCAACTAAATGAACACGTTTATTGTTCGTTGGAAATACCGGGCATCCAAATAAACGAGTAAGTCTGCATGACCCAACGACGGTGTGGTTGTAACGACAACGGAACAGCATAACGTGCTGTAATTTGCATGGTTAATGACATGACATGTCTCCAAAATCCAAAAAGGCATCATCGACTACACGAGTGAGACTATGACCATGATTCAGTCAATTAAGCTGATGTAGAACGATGTATATACCCATTGATCGTACACGAATCATCTTGACTCAGTAATTAAAACTGTAGCAAGATTTTCTGTCAGCTATTCACGTTAGACTTTAGACAGGATAAATATTAAATATATCACTAATTAATAGTGTGCGAACTATTTTATACAGTACCAAACTGTATAATAGACTTTCTGTCAATCATTATCGGTTGACTTATTGACAGAATAAACACAAGAATTCAGTAGAACAAGCGGAAGACATCAATGTGCTCAATAAGATAGTTTACCTCCGAGTGTACAATCACGCGCACAACTGCACCTCACCAGTTAATATCCAATGAAACGATGCTGGTACGGGGGGATACATCACAAATGTATTCAGGAATTCCCAGTCCCTCAAACAAAAACAAATATGCTCATTAATTGATTGATTATTGCTGTGCCAAATGTGTACTTCAAGTATATGCACACTGCACACAGTTACTCCACTCAACTAACCCAACGATGACACCCGAGTGTATACTCTCAGTATATGCACACCCCTGCGTAACCATTGGCTGAACGCTTCCTCCCTTCCTACCCACGCTTCATCTGATCGATGAGGTAGTGAACTACTCTACAGTGTACCTCTATGTGAGTACAAACTCTATAACCCTTACTCTCGAGCAAGTGTTATCTTTTCGTGTGAGGTACTTCCTCACGAAGTTAACAACGAAACCACACAGGTATAATAACGATATACCGGGATACTTGCTGTTGGGATGCAGCTCAATTGTATCCAACCATGACTTAACTACAAGGGCACTACTCCTCGTAAACAACGAATCCCGAACAACCACCATTTGGGGACGCTACATGAAAGTTGCAATTCATGGGTCAAACGATCCACTAATGAACGAACGAAATCCGGCCGGAAAAGAAAATCAGTGGGCGGTGTTACAACGATTCTGACACACGAAAAATATATATTATATACTCCCAGTGACTATAGTCAAGACGAAGGACGGTTCTGGGGGTAGTGTCAATACGAGTGACCTACGACGTTCGTTTGCTCTTGGGAGGATCAAATGCGTGCGGATCTTCAGCTACAGTCCCATTACGATACGCCCTGTTCATATCATGGCATTGAGGCACTACGCTGAAATGCATTCAAATGCCCAACTTTGATGGTTTATCCTTAAGGGGCCCCTTCGGTCATGATGAAACACGAGTCTTCCATCGTTGAAAATGTATATATATTTCGTTTTTTTTACAGTAGAAATACTATTTCTGGTATAATAACACCATATCAGTACTCCTTACGGAAAACGGCATAGCTCCAGTTCTAATGCTCAGGTTTTAGCCCATCGAGTATTTGCAAAGAGCCTAGACCATGGTCAACATTTGTGTCTCGGGAGGCATATCGAACAGACGCCTTGGTCGTCACGAAAAGTACCTCTAAAGAGGCACTTTTACTTAAGCAGTAGTGCCTCTTCAGAAACACTTTTCGTGACGACCAAGGCGTCTGATCGATATGCCTCCCGATACACAAATGTTGCCCATGGTCTAGGCTCTTTGCAAATACTCTATGGGCGATAACCTGAGCATTATAACTGGAGCTATGACGTTTTCCGTAAGGAGTACTGGTATGGTGTTATTATACCAGAAATAGTATTGCTGCTGTAAACAAAACGAAAACACTATATTTTTCAACGATGGAAGACTCGTGTTTCATCATGACCGAAGGGGCCCCTTAACGAGGAAGTAGTATTGAAAATTAGTCACTGAGGCTTTACCAGGCCCACGTTTGTTTGTGACTGTCGATAGCTTCAATAGTATACGGGCCGATGTGCACGGTGAGCACAGAGCCGTCAAGATCAGGTACCGGCAATGTTGTTCCTAAAAAATACTCATCGAGTGCTGTGAAATCCGGTACGGAACTAGACGTGTCATTATGGTATGCCTTAATACGACCTAAATAAACGGACGTTTCCGCAAGTTCGCCATCTCTCGGTACACAATAAAGTACGGGCGACAACTGTGAACGTACAGTAAAAGGACCACGCCAGGGACTAATAAGTTTGGGGTTGGGTCCATCAGCTACGGTATAGGAGCGGTGCACTAGTACTTGATCCCCAGGCTGATATTTCGGAATGGACAATTTCTCCTTATATCCTGCCTGCTTGTCGGCACGTTCCTTTAAATGGCGACGCGCAATGTATGTCGTACGCAAGTTGCAGATTTCCAACGGTACGACGGGAGTATTCCAATCGTGTTCCAGAACCAGACGTAGACGGTACGCCGAGAATAATGTCAACGGGTAACAAAGCTCTTCGGCCAAACGTCAAAAAGTGAGGAGTTTCCTCGAGCGTCTTGTTGTAAGCAGTGTTATGTGCCAGTTGAATCATAGGTAGTAATTCTGCCCAATTATCGTACTTGGCCTTGACGAACATCGCTAACATATTATGCATTGTACTATGCACACGCTCTAAAATCGAATTACCTTGTGGGCGATACGCTGACGTGCGATTCTCTTTTTAAACCCAAATACGGATTACAATTATTTAACGAGCTCATTTTAGAATTCTGCACCCTGATCAGAGTGAAGAGTTTCGGGGGCAGAGAAGACCGAAAATACGCGTTCTACGAGAACACGGGCGATAGTAGCAGCTGATTTGTCACTAATAGCAACTAAAATGAGAAACCGGGTCAAATGGTCTATGACTGATATTACGTATTTTGAGTTATTCGACGACGATTTGTACTCTACCAAGTCAATAGCTACGCATTGAAACGGACGGGAAACGGGACGGTGACCAACAGGTAATTTCGGAGGACGGTGCGACGTCTTGGGATGTTGGCACGACGAACAGCATTTTTTGCGCTTGGCTACATCTTTCGACATAGTATTCCACCAATAACGATCTCAGATTTTATCAAACGTGGCTTCAATAGCGAGATGACCTCCAGACGCTGGTAAATCATGGCACGAATGAAACAACTCATTTCCGTAGAGTGGTGGGCATGACGAGTTGGTCACGGAATTAGCTGCGCCTTCGCAGATACCCCGGCAAGTACGACCGAAATAATACGTTTTCGTTAAACAAATAGTGACTCATGCTGGATTTACTTTCACCATCGGGACCGGCGACGGTAACCGGTGCTTTCACGTAATCGATGTACGGACCGAATTCAGCGCGTTGTTCTTCCAGTAATTTTTCTGGGTCAAGTAACGGAAACAGAGAGACTGCACTAGCAAACAATTCGCTATCCTTGTATACGATATCTACGTCTTCGAGGTTCTGTGAGGACATTTGGAAGTCGCGTGGGCCAGGTGCACGGTACGGTCTATCGCTCGGAACGTTGCGGCAGATAGATGCTAGAGCTGGTTCTTGCGGTAACGGTTCGTCCTCTACTTCTCCAAACAATCGAGACAATGCGTCGGGTACTACGTTCAATTTTCCCGCGACGTGCTTAACGGTGAAGTCAAAGTTGTGAAACGCAATAGCCCAACCAGTAGGCATATTGGATGGGTCTTGTATGTAGTATAGATAGGTCAATGCTTGATGATCAATACTCACCGTGAAATGTTTCCCAAATAAATACGGTCGCCAGTGAGCGAGTGCGAGAACGACCCCACAACACTCTTTCATAGACGCGGAATAATGGCGTTGCCGGTGTTTTGGAACGTTGACTAAAATACGCGATAATGTCAAGGTCAGACTTTGGATCGTCATTTTTCGACGGTTGGACAAGAAACGCACCAACTCCTAACTCACTAGCATCAACATGCACGACAAACTCACGCTCGGAATCTGGAAAATTCAACACGGGGGCCGACATCAGTAAACGCTTGATGTGGGCGAACGCAGTATCTTGTGCGCTGCCCCAGGCAAAACGAGGCCGCGTTGTAAAATCTTTACGGGTGAGTTCAACGAGTGGTGCGGTTACTTCGGCGAAGTTCGGAACGAAACGCCGTACGAAATTCATCACACCTAAAACGGAACGGAGATCTTTAATGCAGGTGGGGGTTGGTAGATTTTGAATAGCTTTGATACGGTCTTCCCCAACTGATACTCCCTCGGCCGTAATTACGTGGCCTGAATATACGACAGATTTAGGACAGAACGCTAATTTGGACGGCTTAAGAGTGAGACTAGCAGCTTGCAGAGCGATGAACATGCTCTATAAATATTTCAAATGGTTTTCCCAGGCTGCGGATAAATACACAGAGATCAACCATATAAATAAACAACTCCGGAATAGTGCCCAACGTTATATGTGCCATTTCTGTAAAGATCCACGGAGCATTACAGACACCCAACGGCATACGTTTGTAACAGTACTTGCCGCTGTTGGTGACAAAGGCTGTAGACTCGACATGGTCAAGGTGAACGGGTATCTGCCAGTAGGCGCTTTGTACATCAGCAACGCTGATGAATTGAGCACCTCCGACCATGTCTATATTGTCTTCAAGGTTCGCCATCGGCTAGGTTTTACAAATAAGGTGCTTGTTGATCGTACTACGGAAATCAACACATAATCGAGGTTGACCGTCCTTACGAGCAACAATAGTTACGGGTGAGCCCCATGGACTTGAGCGCTGTTCTATTTTGTCGTCATCGAGCATACCTTGAACACACTTATTGATAACGGCTTCAGTGCGTGGATTGGCTCGATACGGACTACGGCTCACGGGTTTCGTATTATCAGGAAGTGGGAACGTTTCTTCGGCAGTAGTACACTTGCCGAGCTCTGCCCGAGATAACGATAATGCAGGACGGTACTTGGCACAGAGATCTAAAATTTCTGACTGCTGTTCAACGGTGAAGGTAGAGTCAACGAAAGCTTTAGATGAAGGTGCAACGATTTGTGCACGTGCGGCTGCGATTTCAATCCGTGTTTTTTGGTGATGCTGCTACAGCATGCACTCGACGCTGGACAGGAGACACTACAACAGCAACACTCGACAAAAATTCTAGTTATAATCCTACATGTAGGGCAAGAGACTCGGAAGATGGATTAGCTATTTGTATAGCAAAGGAACCATCGATCGCTAGCCACTTGGCTACGATACGAGCTAATATAACTCGCTCAAATTCAACCGGACAATTTCGCAAGACATCTCTTTCGGAGAGTATTCGTGGTTCAATTACTACTTCAGTATCGTGAGACGGTTGTTTGTCAGTGTATGCAGTAACAACGGCTGCAAAACGAGGACGTAAATTAACACGGTTACGTATTTTTACCGCGTGAGTTTCAGCATCTTTGTGCACTGCTGTTACAAAAATTTGCAGTGCAGTGGGTGGGGCCAACCTTGAACGAGCATTAGTTGACTTATGGATAGCTGGGATGGTAACAGTGCTTGAAGAAAATTTTAATGGTTGATTTTTCCAGTCAAGAACTGCATCAAGACGAGACATAACATCATTATCAAGTAATATATAGTCTGTCCGAAGTGATGGTATAACGAGGGCATCAATACGGCGAGACATATCGCCTAAAGTGATCGACAACTTAATAAGTCCCTTGACTTTTAGTGGCAAACCGTTGGCTGCGCTCAAAGACATACACGATGGAGGGATAGGCTCAATAATAGCCATACATAAAGTTGGATGACGTTTCAAAAATAATAGCGAAACGCACGTGACGTCGCTTGCTGTATCTACAGTCAACTCTGTGGAAAGAGACTGTTAATACGTCCAGGGATACGTATCCTCTGAAATGAAAAAAAGGAGACAAATATATGTTTTTCCTAGACAGCGACGAGCTGAGCCAATATATTTTTTCTTTTATTAATATCAACATGACCTCCGCTTCCTACTGCTGTACTACGGTGGGTCGGTATTGTTTTCCGTCCTTCTGTTGCACTTCGATGGATCGCACGACGTTTCGATCCTGTGCTCAGTTCAACAACAGTTCTACCAGCTGCATCCCTCTTCTGCCCACTATGGGGAGCAGAAGCTGAACTCTTACAGGTAATCGGAACACTTAAACCAGATGAATTCACGGCCAGCACGGGCTGCTGTGCTGATGGAACAATGCTACGACCTGGTACCTTACCTACCGGCATCTTCCTACGAGTACTCGTACGAAACTCTTTGTCATTCACAAGCGGCACAAGAAGGGTTTTGACCTTTTTTCGTCCTTTCTACTATTTTCGACGACAACAGCAGACTTGCAAATCCCAAGCGCTACGGGCAAAGCACCAGGGCACCCCTACTCGGAGTCGTCGTCTGTCGAGGGTGGCTTGCGCTTCTTCTTCATCTTCTTCGCCTTCGCCTTGTGCGTCGATGGCGAGTCTTGTGACGCAGCCTCCTCAGCTCGCGACGACGCGTGAAGCACCGGTCAACGGTGTGGTTGTTCCTCGAAGGGCAGGTGCGAGGGTGCACGTTCTGGTCGAACTTTTACTCGACGATTTGCGAGCAGCTGCCTTCGCGGATGATCCCCGTCGTTCGCGCTGGTTGTTGGACTGCAGAGGAGGGTGCGATAGAAAAGGGTCGAGGGGACGACGGTGGGGCACTTGTTGAAACAGAGTGCTTATGTGACCGCCTGCTAAGCTGGAAGCTTCTTGGCGGCGAGCACTGCCGATGGATTATTTCAGTGACGTCACTGGTTTATCGTTGAGCATCAGTCAGCGTACATTCGGTTTCAAACCCTGTTGCCACAAGGCAACAGTCAACGCGTTCCACGGGGCGCGTTTGTCGTTGAAACGGTCAACGGCGGCTCTAAATTGTAAAAAGACTGTACGGAATATCATCGTGTATGCTGATACGGTTTCAGCACTGTTTTGCGTAAAGGTCACGATCTCTCTCGCACACTCGTCGATTGAGTTCGCTGGCATGAGAAGGTCAAGCAGAGCACGAGTCATGTCCTGCCACGTTTGGGGAGCGGTGAACGATCCGCGGCCCTCCGGTTCGGTGCCAACGGAGGCGGCACGAGTATCAATCTGTCCAATGATAAGATGCTGGCTCAAGGTCAACCAGCGGCCTGATCCTAACACGTAATGTGCTCGAGTGCTACGATGTCAGCAAATTTCTCGTCATTTGGCCGTACGCGTTTGGCCTTGAGTCCTACGACAACTCTGAAATGACCAAAACTCTCGGTCACATTTTGGTCGCTTTCGCTGGTCAACTTTGGAACGCAACGCAAGTCTGCTGCTGTCACGGTCACAGCAGCAACATCACGGTACAACGGAGCGGTGACAGCGTCACGGTACGACGTAAACCGTAACGAGGGTTGGGTCACTGACGGAAGTGACGACGAGGCAGGGTTGGAGGTGGACGCAAACGATTATTTTGTTTCGCCTACTTTCTGCTCCGCTGGTGTCCCTATATCATCTACATGAGCGGCGTACGTTCTTGTGTTTTCCGAGATCGCCAACCGTGACAACGCGGATCCTGCTGATTCAACGGGCAATGCTTCACTTACCGTAGACCTCCCTCGCAAGAACGGAATGGTGCCCGCCGACAACGTCGGCGGGAACTTCTCCTTCTTGCTCAGACCGCGTAGGCGTGCTTTCGCCTCGGCCTTGAACAGCAGAAACTGAAGCTGCTCGACGTTGAAGGCATCCACAGTTTCCAACGCCGTCTCCTCGACGTCAGAGGAAGAAGATTGCGAAGGAGACCGCTCGGTCGCCGGGCTTGGAAGCGAAACCTCCATGCTCGTAGAGTCGGCGACGTCGCCTTTCTCTTGGAAGTCGAGGTTGGCGACGGCGCCTTCCTCTGTGGCCTCCTTCTCTTCATCCGAAGAGTGGAGTTCATAGTCTAGATTGTCCTCCAACGCTGGAGGACGCTCGATAGCCTGCTGCTTACGAGCAGCATTTTTCTTTTTCTTGGTAATTCCGACCACTCCACCGAGTAAAACAATTGAGCTGTCACAGGTTTCGAGTCTGTCGTCAACGCCAATGTGAGTACAAGTACTCAAGGTTCGACTCGAAGCTTGTAACAGTTTTTTCTATGTATGCATAGCGTGAAGTACACACCAGATGTCGGGTTCCAGACTCGACGGCGAGTCTGGTCCGTGAGAGTTGTGTGAGATGCGGGTGACGCATCCCATCATACATCAGATGTCTCGGGTCAATATTACCAATCATAGTTCGTCCGCAAACGAAGGATTGTACCGAGATCTTACTGATGATATCATAGGAGATCTGACGTCCCAGTTTGTACGATAAGAGACGGACATCTCATGACGTGATAATTGGTGATACCTGCTTGGGAGATCCTTAGGGTGATCTCCAGATATGTGCAGGTTGGACGAGGCATGGCTCCCACACTATTACTGCTACTACTACTGCTACTACTACTACTACTACTACTACTACTACTACTACTACTACTACTATACTACTGCTGTACGTACTGCTGTGCTGCTGTGTATTGATTTCGAATGATGTAGGGCGTATATAGGGCGTAGGGTGTGGTACGGCGTAGGGTGTTGTAGGCCGTAGTATGTATTTTCAGTTGGAATTAGTGTGGAGGAACGTCTGCTGTGGGCGGTGCCGGGAGCGCCATGGGCCGTCTCCGCCCCAGATTTCGACGAGGGAGGGTGTGCTGGGGTGCGCAAGGGGCGAAACCGGCTTTCGAGTGGCGCGGCGGCCCGCGCTTGTCCGGGCGCGACAGGCGCCCCAATCTCCCTGCGGATGCCGTACTTTCATTTGGGGGGGGGGGGTGGCCGTTGATTGTACCACACAACATGTTACTGTTGCATACACAACCATGTACCACAGTTAAACGCTGTGTATACCATACAGCACTGTGTACAGTACTGCTGTACAAAATAGCCACTCCGTACCATCGACCGCGGGCCCGCCGCCGCTCGGTCGACCGCGCGCCCAACCCCGCTCGGTCGACCGTGGCGGCCTTACGCCGCCCTCGTCGATAGCCCACCGCTGCCGCTCGCTCGGTCGCTCGCCCGCCGTCGCCCTTGTACAGATTGATAAACACTTCACCCATGAATGACTTTGAAACAAATGTTCGATGATTTGTTGTGTGTATCTGGACACCGAGAGGCAAAAAGCGAGGTACGCTTGTACCCCAAATGTTGCTGGTTTAGTCGCGCCCTTGTGTGTTGATAGAGCGCTGCATGCAGCGACTCGTCCAGCACAGCAGCACCACTACAACGCAACAGAGAGTACAGTAAACCGTTTTGTGATGGACAAGCTGCTGCTGCACAACACAGCAGTAGTAAGTAGTAGATGTGAGGAAAATAGCTCTGCAGCGAGACGAACTATCATCACCGTAACGTGACCGTTTGTTAATGGTAACTCGCGCTGAGGAGGAGGTAGCACGCTTGAAAGACACACCGTCCTGCACCGTCGGAAAAAATACGTAATGAATGCTACTTCTCTATCATACCTTACTTGTTATTTTTTTATTCGCCATCTGACAATGTATCGTAGCGCTTGTTCCAATCATTTGTACTTGCTACTGCTGCCTGGCCGTTGCGAGCTCTGAACATCACAACCAACTACGAGCTCTTCTCGCTGCCCCTGGATATCAAAGGATGGGGATTTAGATCGCGGCTGGGGTTAGCCCAGGCGATTCTATAGTATGATAGTCGCTCGGTACGTACAGCAGTACTCGTCTGTTAGCAAACCGTGCTGCTATTTTCTGGATTGCACCTGCTGTTACTGCTGTAGATGGGTTATATACTACTACTGCTGCTGCTGTACGTACTGTGCTGCTGTATACTATTCTACTGTTAGTTGTGGGTTGGTGGGTGGGTGTGGTCGGTGGTTGGTACGTGGATGACTGCGTTCGTACTTGTTCGTGGTAGCCGGCCCTACTTTTTATTCTGCTACAAGGGCTCCGCATGGATGCCGGCAGATAGTGCGTTAATTTAATTTACCTGATCTGCGAATTGCGCTACGAGTATAGATAGGGTGTGGGTCGTGGCCCAGTTCCAGTTATTCTTTGATATTGTTTTTTTTGTTTGCTATTACCCTGGTATACCGGTCCTGCCCTATCATACTGTAGTAGCATAGTTCGGCAGGGTACCCTTACATTATTTATTAGCCCCTCTCCCCTCTCTGCTGCCGAACCACTGCTGAACGTATCATGCGGTAGGACTGGTGTGGCTGCTGTACAATATCCGTAGGACCCGCCGCCCACTACTACTACTACTACTACTACTACTACTACTACTACTACTACTACTACTATACTACCACTACTACTACTGCTGTACGTGCGGCTGCTGTACGTACTTCTGTGCTGCTGTGTACCGATTTCACACTACTGTACCATGTTGTAGTGGATGGGTACCTGTTGCTGCACTGCTACTATACTACTACTACTGCTACTACTATAATATACTACTACTACTACTACTACTACTACTACTACTACTACTACCACTATTACTACTACTACTACTTCTGCTGTACGTACGTGCTATATTGATTGCACCATACCATGTTACTGTTACCACTAGCAGATACTACTACGACTTACTGCTGTACGTACTCTACCGTGGTGTTGTACACTTAAATCACACTGTTTGTTGTTGTAGTGAGTGGGTGGATCGGCTTTGTATTATTTTGTCGGCTACAAGGGCTCCGCCTGGATGCCGGCATAATAAAGTGTGCCACTTTACCTAATATGTGGATTGCGTTTACCAGTTATCCGATGTGGATCGTGGACCAGATATTCTTTGGTAGCAGCGTGGACGAGCTGCCGCTGCTTCTTCTCTCTGCTGTGAGGCACATATTGTATGAGTGTGGGTTTCCATTGTCCTGCTTGGCTATGGCTGGCCGGACAGCCTCTCCCCGCGATTACTTGCCAGATTTCACGACTTTGGACACCCAGAGTACGCGCCACGGAGTCCATTTAGTGCGCGTTGTGAGCTAAGCGTCGCGAACAATAACGCGCTCATTCCAGCCACCGTTGCCAAGGGGAATATAAAACGGGGATTTTGATCGAGGCTGGGGTTAGCCCAGGCGATTAGTTAAATAAAAAACTATATTTATGTAATCTATCCAACAATATTTTTTGCGGGTGAATGTGCTTTCAACTTATTTCGTATGGCTTTCAGAGTGAATACATTGATTTTTACTAGAATCCTGACCCCGCAACCTCCTCTCTGATATTAAAAAGTGCCAGCGCCACACATTTCTAAAAAACCAAATCCAAACATGAAAAATATTTATTCTCGGGTTCGGGCTGGTTCGGGAGTACAATCTGGTCAAAACAATAAAATAATTGCCTTGCGTTTATCATTTTATTATTTCGTACCGGAATTAGAGTTCATTATGTATTTTCCGTGCTCGGGCACACGATATGAAAGATACCTATTATAGTTGCCGACGAAGTCATAAAAAATATCGATTTTTCTGCAACAGTGTGTGAATCTATGGTAGGCAGCCATACCGAACGCGAGATATTATGTGAGAAACTATAAGCAGTCCACCAATTTATCTGATTCTCTCCTCTTTGGAGCTCGGGTCTTCTGCTTTGGGGCGCTTATCTTCCCTAAAACTATTGGTCTTCTTGGAAAGTTTAGTTCTTTGTTTCACGAATATCATGTTTAGTGTGTTATTTGTAACACAATGTTAGGTTTAATAGTGCTGGCCAACATGGTAACGTTATGTTAGGGTGTTGTGTATAACACTCATTCGAAGGGTAACACAATGTTAGTGTGTTGTGTCTAACACTCTGTGGGCAGTAACATTATGCTATCGTGTTATTAATAGTAAATCTGCAGATATCGATCTGGGAATGTTAGAGTGATCACGTGATAACGTACGTGTTGGGTCAGAGCCTAACACTATGTTAAAGTGTTAGTTGAAGGACGGATCACGGTGTAACATAACGTTAAGGCGTGTGCACGTTGGTGGGTTTCCGGTCGCCCCGGTAGACCAGTGGCCAGCTTTAAAGGCTACTGGCATTGGTACCCAGGTTCGAATCCCACCGTGGTGAGATTTTGACTTTATTTGAAAAAACAAAAAGGAACCAATTGCTGAGAGCGCGTTCGTGGCGTGGGTAGGCGGAATCCGACGCAAGCCGACAAGGGAAACAAGTGCTGAAGTCTTCTCGCGATCAAAATACAAGACACGTACCGCAGTGGGGAGGGGGGAGAAGAGACTACTTAGTGACCCCGGATCTGAGTTACGACTAAAGAGGGAGGGAGAATAGAAGGGCGAAGAGAATAAATGGGATGGACAAACAAAACAAAAGAAAGTTAACACTGTGGTACCGCGTTACCGTGATTGCCCCTCCAGTGTTACCGCGTTATTTCCGTGATTGCGCCTCCAGTGTTCACACTATGTTAGTACGTTGCCAAGTCCCTCATAACGTACCGGTAGATAAGTGCTATCCGAGTATTACGTTATCCGAGGTGTGGTCAAAAACAAAATACCAAGAAAGGCCGACTCGAGCGCACTCAGCGCGTCGCCGCCAGACCAGAGGCAGCCAGCCTGGCTTGGGACGCTTTAGTTTTACGCCCAGTACAGCGCACTCGGCGCGTCTCTTCGCGGCGCAAGACCACAACAACAGCGGTTGGTCTCGCCGTTTGCTCCTATATCTGCACGTACAACAAATCCGTGTTTTCTCGCATATAAGAAGACTGTTTCGATTTTCGAACTAGGTCGCTGAAAAATCGATCGTACCATAATATGAAGCTCGAAAATCGAACCGCATAGAAACGGCCTTAGAGTTAGTTTTTCATGTCGACGATACGTTTTTGTCCGAAATTGTAAGGACGGTATGATTATTGATATATATGTATAGGTACCAAATGGACATTTTCTCGCAATAATTTCACTTTTCACCTCCGGCCGCGGGTCTTTTCTCGCGCTGTCGGCTGCGGGGCATGCAGGGGGGCCGCATGTACGCCACAGCGCAAGTGCGGGTACCGGCCAATGCCCGTGGGGCGTGCTCTGAGCCTTCAAGCTCGCGGATTCTGGCAAATAACTCAGGGGAGACGTTCCGACTTGACACCGCCTCGCAAGTAGAGTTTTCGCGATATAAGTAAATACAAACAGTACTTTCTTCCGCTAAAAAAAGTGAATTCCCTTCCCTTCACGACTTCGGTGTGTTTGCGATAGAAGTAAACCTATTTCTGCAGGCGCCGCCTCCGAAAATACCAAGGGAAGAGGGGTGAAGCAATGCGGCAAACCAAAACAATTAAATAACGAAAACAAAAACTAGCGTACGAGAGGAACGGCAGCCCAGAACCGGTGGAGGCGGCAGGGACAACCGCAGTGCCGCCGCTGCTATCCCACGATCGCAAGCAGCAGCACAGTTGGCTGCAGCTACGTGTCGGCAGTTAGCGGCAGCGATCGCTCCAGCAACATAAACAAACAGCATCGGCATCCCCAGCAGCAGAAGCAGCAGCAGCAGGGCAGCAGGAGCAACAACAGCTTCCGTTTTTGCTTTTTCCGAGTTTGCGACCGACTATTTTTCTCGTCGTGTGCTTCTCCTGCTGCTGCCCTCGACCAACACGCGACACCGCGCCGGCACGCTCCGCTCCAAGCCCGCCCGACGCCCGACATATATAGACCGTGGGGTTGCGCCGCCGCTGCTGCTACTGATGCTACCGCAGTGTGGCGGAACTGAAAGGATACACGACGATCTGTCATCCTGTCGCGCTCTACAACAAGCAAGGCGGTACGAGTACGTGTACCTAAGAGTACTCGTACTCGTACTCGTACTCGTACGAGTAGATATTTCTGAACGACGAATCCTCCACGACACCAAGCCGGCGAGGGCGTACCGTAGCGGGCCGCCGGCAGTCCGCCGGCGCCCCGCTAGCAAAATCCAACACCGCTCGTTCGTGTCATACTCGTTCGTGTCATACTCTAGCTACACCTCTCAAGCCTCTGTGCTTTCATCGGTTGTTGTGTTTTTTTGGGGCGTTCTGCGTCGGTAGAATGCTCGGTGTGTGTAGGCCAATGAAACTGAGTGCAAAAAGTTACCGTAACTTTTGATCAAATAATTACTTCTCTAAAGTACTTTTTCCCGTTTTTTTTAAAAATTACCGCAAATCCTCCCTTCGGGAGAATGTTTAGAGAAGTGAAAGTGAGAAAAAAACGCAAACACTCTAGTCTTATGAAAAACCTGTCGTACGACTGTTGTTTTATCCGCATGAATTTTGATGGTTCGTGTTCGGCCCGCCGCATGAACGGAACACACACAGTACGCACCACGCACGAGACAGCAAGGACCACACCGACTTTGAACGAGGCATACATCAAGCGTCGTGCAGCAGTAGTTGATACCATGTTGCATGCGTCTGCTCTCTCTGGGCTGTGCACAGCAGTAGAGCAGTTGTACGAGACGCTTGCCAAATCACACGCGCGTTTTATGTAAATTTATAAACTTGGTTCCAAGATTTCTGAATCTACGTAGAGTACATACACAGATGTTCGAATACTATGTACAGTATGAGTAAGCATATTATATTTACCTTTCTCTATCTACGTGAACGATATGCCGATCTACATACGTACGAATACGAATATTTTCGTGCAGCAGTATTAGTAAGAAGCTGCATAACACACAGTAGCCGCTGTTCAGATTGTTGCCTTTGTGGCGGCTGTGGTGTCCTGTTTGGGTGCGCAGGACCGTAGCACACAGCTAGCAGGGGGAATCCAGCAGGTCTAATTGTGACAGCTAGTTGTGTTCAGTCTTTATTTGTGTTTGCGTGTGTGCATGTTTGGTGTATGCAATTCCAGCTAAACTTCCCCCTCTGATTTGACGTACCTACGCAGTACAGCGGCGATTGAAAACAATCAAACAGCCAATACCAGTCACGGGTATGGATAACACTTCATACTCGCCGAGAATTTGGGCCCCGGGCACCGGGGTACCCAGGTGTTCGACGGGTACTCGGCTGCTAAACGCGTACCAGGGTACCCGTCCAAAAGGTAGTAAATACTCTTATCTAGGAAGGGGGCGGGACTCGTCGAGCAGCAGCTCTGTCATAACTATCTTGTGCATATATACTCATCTGTACAGCGTAGAACAGCCGTGATACCTTGTTGTGTACTATTTATTGTGTGCACACTCCGCTCTACAGCACAACAACTAGATATAACCGTGTGTGCTCTGTGTACTCAATCGTTGTGTATTGTTTATTGTATGTGCTCTATGCTATGCTGTCGGTACTGTTCTGTATGAGCAAGGCACTTCTTCTGTTGGATTGGACCGGTGTTGCGTACTCTAGGTCCGCTCTGTGTGTATAGTCTTCGTACTGAACTTTTTATACTCGGTGTACTCTGCGTGATATGTGCTGTTGTAGTGTGGCCCGGCTGGCGAGATGTCAATCTCACAGGTTGTCTGCCCTGCCTCGCCCGGATCATCAGGGAGTTTTGCTTCGTTTTTGTTCGCGCTATGCTGCCTCTTCCTCGACAAGGTTTCGAGGCGGCTACGTGCGTGTTCGCCAGCGCCCAGCGGATGCTTTGGGGAACCGCTTGCTGTCCACAATCGGTGTACGCAGCTGAGTCAGCTGTATGCGCTTATAGCGGTCCTGGGATATAATATACAGTTGGGTTGCGTGGATCACACACGATGTACCTTTATCAGGCGCATTTACTTCAAAACAATACTCGTAGCCACGACAAAACAAATGTTGCAGATCGTGATTTCACTTTTTTTTACAGGGGTCCGCATGTTACTTTTTCTGAAATTTATGAAAAGTTAAGAAAACATTTTTCGTAGAATCGCAAATAAAAACGAACAGCCCAGTATGAAGATACGTTTCAAAACCAAAGGTGTGTTGCCGCACCGATTCTTATGACGAAACAGAAGGCATGCTCGGCAACGCAAGGAACTGGAGCTCCCTTCTACCCGATGCCGGTGTCATTTGACCTCTTGCGGCCGGCACAATGCTCTCGGATCTGCCGGCAAGGCTTGTGTCTCCGAGCTGCTGCTAATCTGCAAATCGCTCGTCCCGAGTACGCCCTCTAACAAAATTAATGGGGCTCGAGCCGGCCTCTTAGCCCAACGAAACCAACGTTGTCATGGACGCCACAACCCACAGGGTCATTGTGACGTCGGCCGTTTTCAATTTCGTTGCTTGTATCGTTCGCGGGCTCAATTTCCTCGTACTCGTTCGGTGCAGGTACTGCTGTAAGAAATGTGCAAATTACGAGTACTCGAACAAAAATATCTACAATAATATCGTTTCGCTGATCGAGGAAACTTACACAGATTCTGCTGCTTGTAGGTGCAACTCGGGCTCGACCTAGGGAAGAGGGGCGCAATGGGGAATTTGGTGTGGCTGTTGTCCTCTACTAGAGGGTTCGAGGAGAGCAATCGGCGACGCAAATGGTCTCGCCCTTCAGAGGTAGGGCTGCCCTCCGTCCAGGTTCGCCAAGAGAGACATGTATCCCAAAAACCTCAACAGAGCAAATCAAGGACCAACTTCGAACAGCAGCTCGTTCTCCCTCGCCAAGGAACCCCATGACCAGCTTCAGCCTCTCAAGTGGTCCCTCTGACCTCGGCAGACGACCTCAAGTCGTCGCAGCCAAAAACAAGCCTCCATCAGCGAGGTTTCAGCCTCTGATCAACGAGGATGATGTAGACGAAAACCGACGCGCGGTGACTCCACTCACTTCTGATACGAACGAGTACGAGCAGATTGACCTCGCGAGCGATGCAAGCAACGAAATTGGAAACGGCCGACGTTACAATGACCCTGTGGGTTGTGGGGTGCATGCCAACCTTGGTTTCGTTGGGCTAAGATGCTGGCTCGGGCCCTATTAATTTTGTTAGAGGGCGTACTCGGGACGAGCGATTTGCAGATTTGCAGCAGCTCGGAGACACAAGCCTTGCCGGCAGATCCGAGAGCATTGCGCCGGCCACAAGAGCTCAAATGACACCGGCATCAGGTAGAAGGGAGCTCCAGTTCCTTGTGTTGCCGAGCATGCCTTCTGTTTCGTCATACGAATCGGTGCGGCAAAATACCTTTGGATTTGAAACGTATCTTCATTCTAGGCTGTTCGTTTTTATTTGTGATTCTACGATTTATTTATATTTATTTTTAACTTTTCATAATTTTCGGGAAAAGTCACGTGCGGATCCCTGTAGGTTAATCACAAAACCTTGTGTACCGGTCGGTTTGGTTTACCGCATATTAGCTCTTCCAAACTATTTGTGTTTGGGTATGTGCTTCTACGCGTCACACCGCACAACACAATAACGTTTTATATTTAATATTTTCAAGTGCAGAGGTGCAATCTGGGCAAAACAATAAAACGTTTAGATTGCATTTGCAATTTTATATTTTTTCGTACCCAAATTACAGAGTTAATGAATTATTTTCGGGGTTCGGGCACACGAAATGGCGTCGCGATTCACGAGTTGTTCGTGGATCTATTCGACATCACAAACCACCATTCAACACAAATACTCGTAGTAGTGGGTGCCCGCAGTTCATAAACTATGGGTCAAGAAAAAGAAAACTCCGGTTTTAAAACAAAGCCCACCAGTGTGGGATCGACTTTAAACCCTACACAAAATAGATAGATCGACGTCGGAAACAAAATAAGTAGTTGAGCCTGGACGATAAACTAAACTTTCTATACACCGGTAGCCCACTGTACCAAAGATACGATATCATCTCGTGACGTATTTTTCGTTAGAAATGACGGTCGCTACACACTACTTTTTCCTTTAAACAAGACAGCAGTCTAATATACCACATGTTTGCTCAGAAACAAGAACTATGAAGCATGTGCGATCCCTTTTCGACTTGCGACACCCCCGGGATTTCAAGTGACCAACATCCCGAAGGGCAACCTTGTACATGAATACGATGTACCAATACTAATAAATCCTTACATTTCGGGACAGAGTGGTACTGCTGCTATTCCTATGTCCGAAACTATAGGGACTATTTGACCATTAATACTAAGTATGAGTATTATAAATATCTTATATTTGCGGACAGTCCGTGGTCCCTATGGTCGATTATAGTGGTAACGTCGAACGCTTCTAAACGTTGATGTCTGAAGTTCGAATCTCACGTGGGTCGGACTTTTGAGTTTATTTGCAAAAAAAAATATTAAAACGAAATCAACTGCCGAGAGCGCCTATTAATAGTAGCGTGGGTTGGCACAATTCGATGCGAGTCTTCTCGCGATATAAATGCAAGGCAAGCACCGTAGTGGTAGTGGGGGAGGAGGGAGAAGAGCCTACTTTGTGTCCCCGGATCTGAGTTACGACTAGGGAGGAGAGCGAAACGAAGGTCGAAGATCATAAATGGGATGGAAAAAAAAAACTAAAGTGTGTGTCATATTCTGTGTGCATGTTTGTTTTTTATTTCCATCCCCTATATTATCTTCACCCTTCCATCCTCTCTCCTTTCTGGTCGTAACTCAGATCTGGGGTCACAAGTCACACAGTAGGCTCCTCTCCCTCCTCCCCTCCTACGGTTCGTGCCTTGCATTTTTATCGCGAGAAGACTTCAGCCCTTTCTTCCCTCGTCGACTCTAATCGAATTGTGCCAACCCACGCTACTATTAATAGGCGCTCTTGTGATGGTATCACGTAGCTATGAGGAGATGCAATACGTATTATTGCGAGTAGGTAGACAAATACGTACGAGTATGAGATCACATGACGTGCTAGTAACGGAAACGTATCCGTAGATCGTACATGTATGAAGATACATGGATGGTGGGATCAGCCTGGTATTTGGCTGAGCCCTACCTTCGTACTCCGTTCTCGTACCCTATTGAGCTCTACCATAAGATAAGCAACAAGAAGAACTTCACCAAAGGAGAAGCGTGCCTTGTCCAGCTTCGACATCCCTGTGTCCCCCCTCTTAATGGGCATTCCTTCAAATATGGCGTCGTCGGCAGGACGCGGGTTCGAATCTCACTTAGAACGTTTCTTTTATAGAAACGCTTGCGCGTGCGTCCCTAAAAAGCACGTCTCCCTGGTTCCCCAGGTATTGAAACGCAGCGGGTAGGTCAACGTACGGCCGTATACGGTACCGACGTCCCAAATATCCCGCCGTTCAGACGGGGGGAGAGTGAAACAAGGATTACCCTTGGCTGGGTAATAGATCGATCTTTTACCCCTATAGCTCATACCCTTAGGCTCCCAGGCGGTCACAAGTGTATGTGATTGCAAGCCGGCCAGTTGCGACGGGGAGACTAATGCTGGTGCCAGGGGCGTATCAATTCGGAGGAGGTCGCGACTGCCTTCGCGGCCACCACGGTTGCAATGACGTCCACATGGTTGGGTGACCTCGCTGTCGCTGTTGCTGCTCGGAAATGTAGCTGGTAGACGTGGAAAGACGGCGGTAGTAGCTCTGGTGGTGGGTGTTGCTGAGGTGGTTGCGTGCGGCGTTGTTTGGTGCGTTAGGCAGTGGGCGCTGGGTTCGTAAAGGCTCGGAGTCGGCGTTGGGCGTGTAGAATGGCGTTGGTGGAGGTGGTGGACGGCTCTGTGGCAGGCTGTGTCAGCTGCAACGGTGGGAATTGTTGGGTCGGAATTTTGCGGATACAATATCAACAGGTAGGTCACCGCAGGCTAACTGTGGGTGGGCGTGGGTCAATCAAAGCCTAAGGCGCGCCGTATGCACAAAAGCGGGAAAGGTGAGAGCAATGAGCTCAGGAGCAGAGGCAGTTGGGCGCACGGGGGCGAGCGCGGTTGTCGTGGGCGAGAGCGTCTGAACACTGGTGGGTACAGGCGGAGCCGTGACCGCATGGAAGAGGGCTGTGGAATCCGGGGGTGGCGTGTGCATCGAGGTATGCGCACGTCAAGCTCAAGGAAAGAGGCGCAGGTAGGCGGGCGCGGTGGTTGGGCGCCGTGATCGCGGGCGGCAAGGATGGGCAGGCTCGAGTGGAGCGACACGAGTCGGCGTAGAAGGCCATTGATGTTGGTAATGGTTATCGTTGCGGTGGCATACTCTGTGATAGCCTTCACGGCATTTCTGCTCGT
Organism: Saccharina japonica; assembly: GCA_008828725.1. Taxonomy (NCBI): domain Eukaryota; class Phaeophyceae; order Laminariales; family Laminariaceae; genus Saccharina; species Saccharina japonica. The sequence continues at coordinate 146,729 of MEHQ01002224.1, forward strand.
TGAGGCCGGATGCATGGCCAGGAATTGGGTTGGGGTGGAGGGATAACGCACGCACTGGAGCAGAGGACGCAGTAGTACTAGTAGTACTCAGACGTCACGAACAGGACCGGAAGGAGAAGGTTGCTGATAAACCCGGATTGGGCTTGGGTGCTCGGGAGTTGATTATAATCACCCAGTAATCCCTCTAAAATAAAACAAAATACCGACTTAAGGTGCTAGTATGTGCGCTACCTTTATTACTCGTCAAGTTCAGGCCGATATGACACTGGTGTTCACTAGGCACTCTCTGATTTATCCGGCATAACGTTCGCTTGAACCGACGTGCTCTTGGAAATATGGTAAGGCATCAAGCGAGGTGTCAGTAGTATGCTTAAGCGAATTAGTTTGGGCAATGAAGCGAACACGGCTTGTATTGGCGAAGTGCACTTCAAGTGGAGCATATGCCACTTTTGTTTTTTACTATAATAAGTATGCTGCCGATACAAACGACATGCATTCTCAGAAATGCACAAAAGTAGCATACTGCCGCAGATTTTGTATACTCGTAGGAGAGCGCAAACAAACAAACAAACACTATATTGTAAAGTGAAACAAATAACAAGCACGCCCAATGAGCATGTCTAGCGTATCACGCCGCTTTTAAAGTTGAGTTTCAACCGTTCAGTCGGTAGTACTCACAGCTGGCGTATTTTTGTCAAATTAAAAAAAACACGCACAGAACAAACCGCAAAATAACGAGACCATTGTTGAAATTGCCTGAAATAAGCATTCGATGTGAACGCACTACTGTAGTTGGGGGGTAGAGCCAGTCGCACGGAATGCGCCAACTGAGGAGGATGATGTTTTCATATTAGCTCATGTCCCTGAAATCCTGTCTGTGGTAACAAAACAGGCTACAATAAAAAAAAAACGAATCTCGATGGGAGATGGCACAAACCAAGTACGAAATGGGGTGCGCGGCAATATCAATGCGTAAGGGAACGGTACTGAAGAAGCTGTGGTATACCGTCCCGTATCACTTGCAACCGGATAATACTAGGAAAGTATCCATGGCATTACATGTACACCCGAAACAAAAAGAAAAAGAAAAAGAACAACGCGAAGAAGATATATGTTACCGACTATATAATGCATACCCGATATTTATTTCTGGTACAGTACGAATCTTTCGAGAGTGCACGAAAAACAAGATGTGAGTGTTCGATATACCCTCGGTTTTCTTCTGACCAAGGAGCATGAGTAACGTTTTGTTTTGCTTCAACCGGCCACCGCTTCGCCACGTAGCCTAAACCTTCTTACAGGTCATACATAGAACCATGGTGTTACCGTAACAGCGCTACGGCTTTCGCAGCTCCGTCTTCTCCTCGCCTTACACGCTTGGTAGAGCATATTTGCTTTCCGTGTTTTGTCTCGCGACGGCCGAGTCCTCTTTGATGGTTGATTGCTTCCTTGGTTCTTATGACGAACGTTTCGTATGAACATTTAAGGTGTACACATAGATACTCCATACATTTTTCTTGTCGATGCGTGAGGCTTTCTTCTCGATTACCTCTTCTTGTCCTTTTGGTTTTATTGACGCGCTTGCCTTTGGCATTATTTCCAGCGTATCAGCTTCAGATTTTGTTAATGTATTCGAACTGTGTTTACAGGTACGACATGACAGCCTATCGGGTTCCCGTTGTTAGCCCCAAAGAGTCCCACGTTTTGTCACCTACTTTGGATTCGCCGTCTACAGGCGATTTTTTATTGACCCCACTTATCTTCGTTGTCGGCATTCATGCCCCCACGGGCCCCATGTTATCGATCCCGTTTTGGCTTCGCAGCCCATACTATTATAGCTTGTTTTATGTTGAAGTTTGTTTTTGTTTTTGCGGCATCACTGCCCACAAAAGTCCGACGTATTGACCTCGTTCTGGCTTTGCAGCCCCAGGTCGTTTACCGTGAATCTCCCTTTTTCTTGTATTTGGCATACCTTCTTGGGACGTATGATTTTTCCACATACCGAGTTTTGCGAGCGGTTCATCTCAGCTAACCTTTCTGGACGTGATGTTATTGACCCCCCGTTTTAGGTCATTCCGCTCCAGTACGGCTAGCTTCTTCTATATCGTTCCTATTGCTGTCCTTCACGGTCTCCGGTTACCGACCCCGCGTTCCTGGCTCCCGTACCCCAGTTACGGATTTTTTCCTGGCCATTTTGCGTACATATTCTACGATAGCCCGTCAGAGTCCCACTTTATCGACCCCCTTCGTACCCGGCTGCGGTTTCTTATTTGTATTTGGTCTCCTTTATCTACGAGTTTTTCTGGAAATGTAGATATTTCCTGGCTCATTCCAAACTGCGCGAGTTTTTTTTCTTGATGACACCATTGTTTGGCGGTCTATTTTCGTTTCCGTTGGAGGATTTCGCTTCAACTAGTTGTTGCGTGTACCCATTTGAAGCTAGAAGTGTACCCCCTCTAGGGGCTCACGCGTATTGACTCCATTCCAGCTTGTTTGTATACGTCGCTGTCGAACGTGTCCTGTGTAACCACGTGCCTATACCATGAGTCGTCAAGGAGAGAGTTGTAGATAAAGTACTCGTACACCAAATACCAAACACACACCAGGTTGGCCAATACCGTTTTGTCAGAGACCGCACCACATTAAAACACACACAGGAGATAAGCCGCACCAGAATTGTCACCGGCTGCACCACTCACATATAGACGGGCAGTATCGTTATCATCAAAGTCCGGGTCGTATCATTATTATCATCGACTACCCCCACACGAGGCAGCAACACACTTCCGCCACGAGGCATACTAAATAATGCAATACGAAACTCCACAAGATACGAAACGCCCACAAACGGGAAACCAGTATCAAGCAACCGCATACCACGAACAGCCCCCCTATTCGGTACGCGATACGATAGGTCCCGGATAACTCATCACCGATTGCCAGGTAAAAAGGCAAGTCCCAACCGAACCTCAAATTCCATCCTTCGTCATTGCCAAGGTAAAACGGCAATCCCAAATTCCATCCTCAAGAATTGCCAACGTAAAACGGCAATCCCCATACCAAATCTCTAAATCTCAATTCCAGTATATATCTGCTAAACTATAGCGAGACAGTAACTACGGGAAGGGGAAAACCCAACAAACGTGAGTATGCTGGTAAAACCTTCAAACAAAATCAACAACACCGTCTTCACATAAATACCGCACCGCCCGATAACATCGGCCTCCCTGAGCACAACAACAGAACATCTCTGATATGGAACATCTCCAATCAAATCACAGCAGCCCCCCTGCTTGACACTCCCCTTGGAAGTATACAAGAAGACAACAATCTGTATCTGAATCCAAAAGTACTATAGGTATCAGTAATTGGTTCCCCTGTATTCCTGATCTCCCTGTCGTCACCAGCGCCCACCACTACACCTGTTCTTGGCCATCTACCACCCAGCTACAACCTCAAACATCAAGTAAAGCTTACATCACGTTGGATGTTCTACAACATGCACCTGGTCTCATCTCGATCGAGAACTACTTATAGTACGACGACGACATCAATCATCAGTCCTTCCCCAATCCGTCAAGATCTTCGGCGGACTTATGTATACCGTTTTGACTTTGAGCTGCATGTCACAATCCAAAAGTACTATAGGTATCAGTAATTGGTTGCCCTGTACGTTGTGCGCAATTAACCAATAGCCAAAGCGTACGGCACGATCCATCAAGACCATCGGCATACTCTACTGACGTATTAACCTTGCTCGGCGTATGGGTACCTCCCAACACTTTCTCCCATTTCCTTAAGAACTGCTGAATTCGAACGTAAATTCTTCAAGTACTTTCCAAAAACATTCCATGCACATCGAAAACTCCTACTATTATCCCCCAAAACTAAATGCCTCAAAACCCCCAGAAAAACAAACAAACACACGAACTAGTGGATGAAATCACAACAACTTGTTCATAGAGTCACGGTCAAAGCGAAACGTCCCAGCGTGCAACGGTTTGATGAGAAAGTCGGCATGCTCTGTCGACCGCACGTGTAAGTATCAAACTAACTGTTATACACATGCTCCAGGCATCTACGTCCTAGAGTCGAACCATACACAGACACCAGCGCGCATAACTGCTCCACCAGAGACAGACGTCCGGTAGGTAGCCTTGTGTCCATAGTCCGCATGCACGTATGATAAAACCCCAACTGGACTCGACTATCTGCGATGGAAAGTCTTCGTCGTGTTACCGAGTACAACTACTATCTCCCCCCTGCTCGGTAGACGACGAAACATTCACCGCATGGTTGATAGTAAAATGCTGCGATATCACTGTGACTCTAAAAACCCTCAACCATAAAATCAAAACCAAACTCAAGTCCAAACCCACAAACCAGAAACAACCGCGATCTATATCAAATAAGCGCCGCAGACAACGAAACAAACAGATCGTTGTTGTCGTTGTATGCGTGCACTCGCGTACAAGACTGCTCGGTCCAGCGTTATAATTCAACTATCTTTGGAGACTATGGTCGTAGATACCTATCGTAGATCCCGAACACGCATGCGCGAGAGGTCAAGTCACCGGGCAGGCAATCCTGGGTCGCGAGCGGTGTCACCCGTCATAGACGGCGTTGACCCGTCCCCATCCACTTTTGCCAAACCAGTGCTTAATTCTGCCGCACCAAGCGGGAGGCCCTGCCTCCCGCTACACACGTAGCGTTAGCACCTCCTTGCTACATATAAGAAATATCAAAGTCTCAGTGTGCGTCCCCTGTAAAGACGATCGTCAACGGACCTCAGCACCGCGACGCCCTCTCCGCTGCGACTTCAGCCCCGCGACACCTTCTCCGCTCCAGCCCCAGCTTCGTACAAGTACCAGATCAGCAAGACCGTCTTCTCTACTTCGACTTCGACACGCGTGAGAGACTACACGTTTACATTGGTGAACACCGTGGGATTCGAACCCACGAGTACGAATATATGACGTCGTCCTCCTCGCTCGCACCGTGTCTACCCTAAAGCAAGGCAGCCGTCAATATATCGACTCGTACGGACTGCGCTTAACTCAAGCATACGCGCGCCTCCTCGCCGGAGCGAAACGTTCAGCCCCCACCAACGTCTCGCTGTACAAACATGGGTGGCAAACCTCGGTGATGGCCTCCTTCGAGGCTGGTCTATTCCCGCATGTACGTCTTGAACTTATCCGTGAAGACCCCTCTCTTACCTACCACGTCTCGCGTATCCGAGCAAACAAACACGAGACCAACGCCTTACGCGCAGCACCCACGCCCCCCCCCAACCACGTACGCATCCGCCGTCGCTGGCACTTCCCCTGGCCCCGACCGGCAGCTCATTACCAAGATCGAGAAGGCCATCGTCTCGAAGCTGACGGCGGTGGGCGGTCGCGGGAAATGTGTCACCTTCGACGCTACGCCGTACGGTCCATCGGACAAACGGGGCCGGTCGCCGGGCGGCGAGGCAGAAAAACGCCAAAGCAAGCACAAGGTAGACCCTAGCAACCAATGTGACTACGCCCCCTGCCGCCACCGGGAGTCCCATACTCGTTCGGAGTGTAGGCTCGCGAAGGCGCACGAAAAAGAAGGCTGGGTGATCACGAAAAAACCGTGAAGGGGCCCAAATCGGTTGGCTCTAACCGGTTCGGGGAGTAAGCAGACTAGGATCACCAAACCCGTGGTAGAAACGATAGCGCAATCAGCTAGCGTAGCCGTGGCAAGTGTTGGTAGACCTACTGTAGTAGTAAGAGGAGGGATAAGTGTAGCCGACCAACGAGCAGCACCCCTCTGGCGAGTACCCGTGCGAAACAAGTACATGCAGACAACCAGTCGAATACTGTAACATACTTAGAAAATAAGCCGCAGGTTCCGAGTGTTCTAGCAGTACCGTGTGGAGTGGGACCCACCGTAGAAACAGCAAGCAGAGTCGAGAAGAGTAGTCAGCGTCAGAATGATACGTTTTCACCTTCCATGGTACCACAAGCTTTGTATGTTTCTGCTGTGTCCCGCAAATTAAAAGAGAAAATAAAACATCAAGGTTTTTTATCCTGCAGCGCTAACCGGAAAAAGCACTTCGATGCTTTCCACGCGTCTGCCATGTGTGGGTATCCCAGATACCCCACAGCTCTCAACTCGACGTCAAAGCGCGTACGAGTAAACGCCAGAGTCAATGATTATCCGGCGCACAATGTCACTATTGACACCGCGACAGATGTACCATGCATATCTGTTCACTTTGTACAGACACATCCCCCAATGAAAGACACTGAAAAAATTGCAGTGTCCCCGGGAGCGATCAACCTCAGCAGCGCTGATGGGTCGCCTCTCAAAATTTTAGGATACGTTCGCTTTCAACTCACACTACGAGATATTACCCTACCAATCGAAGCGCTCGTATTGCCCTCATTAGGGCCAGACAGTATGCTACTCGATGACACCATCATGGGCGCCTTCGGAGGTGCCCTCGACTGGAGTACAGAGCAATTGTCATTCAAAACCTCTCAAGTGACGATCAAAGCATCTCATCGTAGAGGAGATTTTACAGTACACCCCGAGAACACTGCGACAGCTCAGTGCTCCGTGGTCACTGTTAACACTGGTATAAAATCAGTACCAGTATTGTTGCGACACAAATGCTGCATCCCCCCTCAGAGTGAGATGGCAGTACTAGTAGAGTCAGTGACAGCACCCACAGAAACCACTGCTGAACTCATTGAACCACTTGCCGTCACGATTGAGGACATCGAATCGTCCGCCGCACCTGAAGCCTTCCAAACTATGGTAGTTGCTCGTACAGTGTGCCACTGGTCTGCTTCTGATAAAATAGCAGTAGTCCAGATCGCGAACCCGTCCCACCAGTACGTATACTTGAAACGGAAGACCTTAGTAGGACACATTGCGCCCGTATCAGTAGCCGTGAACAAAACGACCAGTGCAATTCAAACAGACAGCAAGACTACGGAATCGACGGGCAACGAACTCCGTGGAGCACTTACTCGAGCATTTGATCAAACCACGTTTACACCTGCCTAATGCGAACAAGTACTGACGTTATGCACGAAATATCGCAGCGTTTTTTCCGTGTCACCTCAAGAGCTAGGTAAATGTACCCAAGCCGGAGCAACGTTTCCTCTTGAACCAGGAACACGGCCTGTAAATAGAACCCCGTACCGTGAAAACCCACGCGTACAGGATACTATAGACAAGTGTGTGAACCAGATGGAACAAGATGGAATCATTGAACAGCGCCCTAGTCCCTGGGGCTCCGCAGTAACTATTGTCGCAAAATCAGACGGCACTCCTCCGTTCTGCGTAGATTACAGGTCGTCCATAAATAAATATCTGATAAAAACGTCCTGGCCTATGCCTAACTTAGAAAGCCACCTAGACACGGTCGGAGGAGCACGTTATATAACTGTGTGTGACGTACAAAATGCTTACCACCAGATACCAGTAGCAGAGAGCGAACAAGATAAAACTGATTGTTTTGTCACGCAGAACGGGAAGTGGGTTTTTAAACGCCTACCCTTCGGTATAGCTAACGCGCCGTTCCTGTTCTCGCGAATAATGTCACTAGCTTTTGCAAATGTTGGTCCAAAGAGTGGGCTCCTGGTTTACATGGACGACTGTATATGTTGCTCGTCGACCTGGACAGGCCACTTACAACTGCTAGAAAGTATGTTCAAAGCCTTGCAAGCAGCCGGCCTCACCCTGAAACCATCGAAAGTACAGTTTGGACCTCGAGAAGTTAAATACTTGAGACATATACTAACTGCCGACGATATCCGGATCGGTGAGGATCGCATAAAAGCTAAAGTGGACCTGCCGATGCTTACAACCATCAAAGAGTTACGGTCAGTACTAAGAATGGTTAACTTTGTACGCAAGTTTATACCTAACTTAGCCGGCATCATAGCACCCCTGGTAGCCCTTACGAAAAAAGAGGCCGCCAAAGAAGTAGCTAAACGTTGGAAACCAGAACACGATCAGGCGTACGCAACAGTGAAACAATTGCTCACTCAGGCGCCCGTACTTCAATTTCCCGATTTTTCTAAAGACTTTGCGATACACGTCGACGCCTCGGAAGCAGGCGCAGGAGCATTCCTCGCCCAGCATAATGGCGACGACCTCGTAATAATCGTATACTTTAGTCAACGCTTTAACGACAGCCAGCGCCACTATTCTGCTACGCTCAAAGAATGTTATGCTGTGGTCTTGGCCATACAGCACTGGAGACCATATTTATGGGGACGACATTTTGTGTGTTGACAGATCACGCGGCCCTGCGATACCTGTACTCAATGCAAGATACATCGAACATGTTAATACGCTGGGCAATAGCATTACAGTATTTCGACTTCACAGTTCAACACAAACCAGGTAAACTACACGTCGTACCGGACACGCTCTCACGAATGTTTGCGTTCGAGCACCAGCAGGAAGTAGCGGTGCCATCCCTCGCGCCCATTTGCCGCAATATACCAGATGACCCCAAGCTACAAACAGCCCGTGCCCCCCGACCATATCAGATCTCCGCCGACAAACTGGATAACCTAGAACCAGTACGCAGCGATAGAGAGCTCTTTAGTGTGAAATCAGTATTGGAGAGCGCGACAAATGTTTTCATGTCCCTAGATAAAAAAAAAACTCCGCTCAGCACAAGCAGTAGAGTACGGACGGTACATCGATTACATACAGTACGCACAAGCACCGTTACCCAAGAAAGAAACGAAAACAACCATGTCTTACTACTCAGTACAAGACGGACTGTTGTTTAAATCGTACCTTTCGGGATACCTTCGAAAACGAAGTACTATCCGCGATCAGCTCGAAGTACCAGAGGCCCTTGTTGGATTAATTCTGCACGTCTACCACGATCACGCGCTATCCGGAGGACACCTCGCATCTCGACCGACTTATGACAAAATCCGCCAGAAACATTGGTGGCCCACCATCAGCCGCGACGTACGAGAGTGGTGCGAACAATGCCAAGCTTGCCAACGACGAAAAACAGAACACAACAGACCCAAACTCCTGACAGGCCATTTACCTGTCGAGCGGCCATTTCAACGAATATCGGTGGACTTAGTAGAGTACAAATCGGTATCAACTTCAGCCGCAGGGATCGAATGCAAATACGTTCACTCGATGATGGACTACCTGACGAGGTTTGCGGTGTTGTTGCCGGTACGCAATAAAGCGGCCGACACAGTAGCCAATGCCATAATCGAGAGAATAATTAGCATCTTCGGCCCACCAGAAACCTTCCATAGCGACCAAGGCCTCGAATTCGAAAATAAGGTGATATACCAGTTGCAACAAATACTCGGATACAAAAAGACCCGCACAACGCCGTACCGGCCGCAGGGTAATTCAGTGTCCGAACGAGTACACTCGACGATGCACAGCATGCTAGCAATGCACAGTGCAGTCGACCAGAGCAACTGGGCCACTCTCTTACCGTTTGTACACCTAGCGCACAACACTAGTTTTAGTGCAACGATGCATGAGACACCATTCTTCTTAATGTTCGGAAGACAACCCCGACTCCCAGTCGATATCATTCTCGGTATCCCCCACTTCGGAAGAACATCAAACACCGAATAATTCGCGCAAAACACGCGGGACAATTTGCAACTCGCTTTTGAACCAGCACGTCGAAACTTAGACGAACGCGCAGACAAACAAGCAGAAAACAACAGCAAACTGAAACCGTATCTCGTGTTCAAACCTGGACAAGAAGTACTCGTGTACACACCATACCAGGACGCGGATGGTCCCAACCCAAAACTACTACTACCGTGGCGAGGCCCATACGTCGTTTGCTCACAACTATCACGTGTTGTATATAGAGTACCACTTGCGAACGACACCAGAGAAGTGTCTGTCCACCTCGCCCACATAAAGCCCTACCACCACTGGGAGACACCGGCAGCTCCTCAATTCGAGAAACTTGCGGAAATGTTCTTAGGGAAACCAAACCCCTTACTCGAACTGGACCATCCCGACGAGGCTCAACCTAAAATCGAGTCCTACTTCGTAGACAGGGTAGTAGATCATAAATGTGGACCAGGCAGACCAAGCCCCCACAAGTACAAGTACCGCCTGAGACTACGAGGATACGGCCCTGAATCCGACCTTGAGTACCGCGCGGACGAAATACCCCAATATCACGAATTGATCGCCGCATACCGAGCCCAAAATGGTTTGCAACTCGCGATTACCCCACCTGTATCGCCCCCCCCCCCTTCTCTTGGGAAACGGAAGTGTGCAGTTGGAGGGAACGAGCACGAATTGAGACAGCGCCAAAAAGTAGATTATCCGATGCTCCGCGGCGTCACCGCATAACGAACAAGTTGGCAAACACAGTTGGCTCAGCAGTAGGCACACGAGCCAACAATGGTGATGAGAGTAGCACTAACAGACATGGCAGTAGACACTCGTGTCTACCATGATCTGATGGGCACTCTACCCAGCATTCCGATGGGAACAGCTGGGGGCAAGGAGACGTGAAGAAAATTGTTGTACCCAACGGTGAGGGGCTGTAAGAAGCGTGACACTTCATGCCCGTACCCCACACTCCGTTGCAACGGGACAAAACAACAACACCACCGTCTTGCCACAACATTGTTCGAACACTAAACACACACGGGGATGAGAGCCACCCGACTCCACCCCACCCAAAACGTAGTCATAAGTTGATGCACCTAGATCGACCGAGTCGACTTCGCGTGAAAACACCTAGGCGGTACTGCCCAACAAAGAGAAATCACCAAACAAAATTCGCTGCCCGTGGTTCTCAGAACAGCAACCCCGAGGGGTGCACCAGTACGTGTGGCCACACGGAATGTGCGTTGAGATAATATTTGGGAAACCCCATACAACTCCAGCAAATGCTGTCAGCATGGAAGCTCGAAAATGTAAACATCCTCGCTGGTCCGGGTTTCCGCAACACCACGTCGTGTTTCTCAACACGACAGTTGTACATATAGACACCGTGTTTACTCAACACGTCAGTTATAAGGAGTGGATGCACGCATATAACAGCTGTGGTGTCTCGATCCGATAAATCGACACCCTGTTTTCTAAAATTGTCATCCTCCCGATGACCGCTACAATACCATCCCTAGCTATGATGGGCTTGCAGCGAATACAGAGGGGGGTGATGTGGAAACCATGGTCGTAGATACCTATCGTAGATCCCGAACACGCATGCGCAAGAGGTCAAGTCACCGGGCAGGCAATCCTGGGTCGCGAGCGGTGTCACCCGTCATAGACGGCGTTGACCCGTCCCCATCCACTTTTGCCAAACCAGTGCTTAATTCCGCCACACCAATCGGGAGGCCCTGCCTCCCGCTACACACATAGCGTTAGCACCTCCTTGCTACATATAAGAAATATCAAAGTCTCAGTGTGCGTCCCCTGTGAAGACGATCGTCAAGGGACATCAGCACCGCGACGCCCTCTCCGCTACGACTTCAGCTCGGCGACACCTTCTCCGCTACAGCCCCAGCTTCGTACGAGGACCAGATCAGCAAGACCGTCTTCTCTACTGCGACTTCGGCACGCGTGAGAGACTACACGTTTACATATCCTCCTATTAAAACAAGCATTTAGGCCCTCGATATGCCAGGTGCAGTATCGTCTTTCAATCATACCACAGGTCATGATAAATGGACTGCCATAACCGAGATATGTGACAATTTACAGCTGTTGATGCTGTTATTTTATAGTATTCTGACATCGTACTTCAGAGGTCGTAGTACGCAATTCAGAATGCCACATACCAGATACCAGTATACCAGGTACATATCACTATACTCGTATATCCAATGCAAGCATTTTACAACCCAAGCGTCATAAATATTTCGCCTCGTCAATTCCTGCTGAAACAAAACGATCCAAAAACATTTAATCTACTGTAGGCCATTGCTACTAAACGACTCCAACCCCACGCGCTCAACCCCCGTCTCCTGCTCCCTACCCCACAGACTCGACGCTTGTCTTCCGCCGCGGCTCAACATCACCGCGGCATGGAAAATATCTCGTAAATCGGCAGAGTGAGGGTGCAGTTTGACTCGTTGAGCAAAGGATGCATCGGGTGTTTAGTTTCAGCGCCAGGAACCAAGTCAAATCGTTGGATAACGAACCACATCATCATGCACTATGTCTGTGGGTAGAATCATGCCATCAACACAACAATAGTGACAAAAACAACGTCAGTACCGCTTTCTAGTTGATATTTCTTCTCCATAACCACGATAATAACTTTGCCCATTACAACGCATCAGCACTGATTTTCACACATCAATATAATGTACTGCTGTAGAATCAAGCTTAAATCAGCAGTAATTTTCCAACACATTGACCATGCATTGAAGAATCAAGCCATAATTAGCAGTAGTTTCCCAACACATTATATACCATGCGTTGTAAAACCAAGCCAATAATTAGCAAAAATTTTCCTACACATCCTTCAATCCGAAACTATCATACGGTATACCTTTACACAGCAGTCTAACACATCATGAACTGCTGCTGTAGGATCAAGCAGTCAGAAGTTATCATACACTGCTTGCTGCATAATCAGTCCATCACAAACTGGTTCCACAAAGCAGTGCACTTTGTCTGTAGAATCATGGCATCACAACCCCCCGCCGTGATTCCAACAGCAAGACACACAAAATATAGCTGTGGTCCATCATACCCGTAGGATACAATCACACAACTACAACCCTCGCTCACACATCGAATGTTGACTTGCCTGGATCAAACGGAAACGTCCGCTCTCCTACACAGTTCCCATTCAACCACGCACAAAGCTGCGATCCATCATACCAGGGTACGAGCTCAGCACAAGTACAGCCGTCCTTGCCCAAATATGTCGGCCAAGACACAGAGAAGCACAAAAACAAAACAACAGACCAAGAAAATCCAATCCACTGAATCCACCAACAAGAAAGTTGGCCGCGCTGCAAAATATACATGCCTACTTCCCTGGGTCGAATGGGAAATATCGCGCCCCGCTGCTGCTGCTGCTGCCGCTGCTGCTGGTCTCCTCTCCCACGAGTTCCACCTCTGACGGTCCGTCACCATACCCCCTCCTAACCACGTCAGACCCATCCCGTTTCTCTGGTTTCCATGGGTCGAAGGGGTACGAGCCACTCAGGCCCAAACCAATCTGCGGCACTTCGCCGCCCACACCGTCCCCATCCCATTGCAGCTGCATCGACACCCCCTCATGCCCACGCAGCTGCTGCGGCCTCACCAACGACGGAAGCAGCGGGGGCGTTACGCCAGCACCACCAAGCTCCTCCACCTCGGGCTCTGGTTGACCTTGCACTCCGCCGCCCACACCGCCCCCGTCCCATTTCGGTTCGCCGCCGCCCACACCGCCCCCGACCCAGTTCGATTCGCCGCTAGCACTACCAAGCTCCTCCACCTGAGGCTCAGTACCATCAAGCTCCACCACGTCATCCTCAGCAAAACCGAGCTTCTCCTCCTCAGCCTCGGTAAAACCAAGCTCCTCCTCCTCAAGCTCGTGCTGCTGCTGTACAGACGCTGCTAGCGACTTACGAGCACCACCGAGCTCGTGCGCCTCGGACGGAGCCACACCAAGCTCGTCGAAGCTCCGGTGCGGAACACCAATTCCTCCAGCTCGTCGCTTGGCAGACTGCAACCTCGCCCACCAGGCCTGCTTTTGCAGGATGGTACGCGGTCGAGGTCCATGATACATGCTCCACAGCTCCTCGCGCGCAGTCGCTCTACGGACATCACGTTCCTTGCTGACGACATCCAGCTCCAACCTCATATCCTGTATCTGTTGTTGCTGCTGTGGCCCGACTCCCACCTGCCGCCGCTGCTGCTGCTGCTGCCGAAGTAGCTCGCACCCCCCAGACATAACACTATCCCTCCTCGTCACCGGCCCAGGCACTACCGACTCCACCTGCGCCTGCTGGAGCGCCGTCGTTCCAGCCTTCGAGACGTAGGGGTGGTTCGGCGCGTAGACGATACTAGGCTGGGTAGTGCACTGCCTGGCCCTGTGACCATAAGCTAGAAACCCGTCGCACACGCTGTTCGATGCAAAGCAAATCGCGACTTCGTGCCCTCCAGCCCCACAACGCCCGCACGTATACAAATACGCCCATTGACACTCCTGGGGGTGGAGGGGACTCCGGCTGGTACCACCCATGTCCGGTGATACGTGCACAACCAATGCCCCCCGGGTTCTGCTGGAGCTGGCGCCGCCGCTGCTGCTGTTGCTGCTGCTGCTCTGCGGCGCCACCGTACTGCCGCTGGCGCTGCTGTCCACCAAAGGCATACTGCTGCTGGTAACTGTGACCTCCACCCCAACGCCGCTGCCGTTGCCGCTGATGCGGCCAGGCGCCTCCGTACTGCTGCTGCTGCTGCTCCTGCTGCAGCCTGAAATCCTCAAAATCAAAGACCATCTCCATAGTCAGTCTCCCCCGTACTACTCCCCCTCTAACACAGTATAGCGCTTCAGCGACCTCCGGGCCCGAAGCAATCCGATGATCGTGTTTGTATATGTCGCTCTCGAACGTGTCCTGTGTAACCACGTGCCTATACCATGAGTCGTCAAGGAGAGAGTAGTAGATGAAATACTCGTACACCAAATACCAAACACACACCAGGTGGGCCAATACCGTTTTGTCAGAGACCGCACCACATAAATCACACACAGGAGGTAAGCCGCACCAGAATGGTCACCGGCTGCACCACTCACATATAGACGGGCAGTATCGTTTACATCAAACCCCGGGTCGTATCATTGTCATCATCGACTACCCCCACACGGGGCAGCAACACACTTCCGCCACGAGGCATACTAAATAATGTCTCGACACATAATACGAAACCCCACAATTTATGAAACCCCCACATACGGGAAACCAGTATCATGCAACCTATGGGAAGCCCCGGATGACCTAGCTCAGCTCAAGGCCAGCATTAAGCTGTACCACTCGAGAGAGTTCGTCACCCTAGCTGACGCGAAATAAGATGTGTTAATAATTACCCAGAAGAACCCAGGCAGAACCCGGGCAGAGCTCAGTAAGAGAGTCCCCGCTGGAAGTGACCTGGTGGGGCGATGATCTACAGCAGCAAGTAGTAACATCCGTTATACGCTAAGATTCGTATCCACCTAGCAAACCCCGGGATGTAGCCCGGATGTCCACGGACGACCACAGCCCCTCCCCCAGTGCGAACCCACAGGCCCAAAGGGACTTGGGGGAAACGACAGAAAAATAAGACAGGGACAGCCGGCGAACATTCCCGAAAAAAAAATACAACTCGAAGGGAGAAGAAGAAACCACGTTCAGCATCATCATTGTGTCGACAAAATTACTACCAATGGCATACATCCGTGATAAAACGCTAGGGGACCACACCTCATTTTATTGAAAGTCAGGTGAAATTCCCAGCAAACGTTGGACGATAAACATTTCAATTTCACATGGCAACCTTCACAGCAATACTCAACAATGTCCTGCGATATCTCCTGAATCACCTCAGTACATATTTTCAGTTAGGCATATCAGGAAATACCACTTCACGAACGCACATACATCCACTCATACGAATAGCAACACAAAGATAAGAAATGACCCACCAGCTTTTTCCTGTTGTGGCCTAAAGCCATCAGTCAGGCGCAGCTAGTAGAGGGCCCGAGCTAGGAGGTACACATTCAGCCTCCAGACAAGCAAACACGACCACCGGCAAATCTGCAGTTGATTCACCAACCTCTCTCCCAGCACACGAACCGTTCGCTCCATCGACAAACACTTCTTTCTTCACCCCACCATGCCCAGTGTCGCCATGCTCTTTGCGCTCAAAATCTATTTTTTAGTTTGCACCGCTCGCTGGTCCAACGCCAATTTGAGTAAAAAGGCCTTCGAGCCCGACCTCGGTCGATCGCATAACAATTCCCGGTTCAGTACCGGTCTTCGGTTTACTGGACTCAGAAGGAACAGCATCATTTCGAGTGTTTGTCTGTAACGAATCAAAATCTGCCGTAACATACATATCCATACTACTCTCCGATTTCTCGTACGCATTCACATCCATTGAGACCTCCTCAAAAAGAGACACCAGATCAGCAGAAGAAACGACGACAGGTATGTCCACAGCAATCTCAGACTCCTCGCATACATCAACATTCTCCGTTACGGTCTCCTCAAGAACAGACACCACTTCAGCAGAAGATACGACGCCGGGTATGTCCACAACCATCTCAGACTCCTCACATAAATCCACACTCTCAATTACTGTCTCCTCAGGAACAGTCACCACTTCAGCAGAAGGAACGACGTCAGGTACGTCCACAACAATATCAGTATCCGTACATTCACTTTCCCCGGTACCTTCTCCTCAGAAACAGCCACCAGTTCAGCAGAAGGAACGACGACAGGGGTTTCCACAACCATCTCAAACTCTTCACATACATCCACACTCTCAAGTTCAGTCTCCTCAGGAACAGTCACCAGTTCAGCAGAAGGAACGACGACAGGTACGTCCACAACAATATCAGAATCATCACATACATCTACATTACCGTCGTTGCGGACTCCTCAAAAGAAGATACCAATGCAGCAGAAGGAAGGACATAAAAACCAATCTGGACCACGACGAACGGCATGAATTGAACCCCGGGTGAAAGCAGTCTCGCAAGATTGATACTGATGCTTACGCATATTTCCAGACAAAGACGTTTCATCCACAACTGTAGACATATCCGGAACATCAGTAGCAGCAGCAGCAGGGCCCGTCGCTGCTGAATCCCTTCGTCCCTCCATTCTAGGAACATGTTGATCATACACCATGTTGACGTTAATAGTAACAGCCGTACACAGTCCCGCATCGCTATTTGCAGGATGCAACATAGCACCACCACCTGAAGTACCAGCTAATTTATTTATGGTATCATCCGGACCATGAGAAGAAACAGGTCCACACAAAGTGTGTGCGGTATCAGCCGAAGGACGAATATGCGGGTGTTGACGAAACTCTTCAGGTTCGAAGCGTTCAATCGATGGACTCGCCGATCCGGAAATTTCATTGGATACAGAAGTAGGGTTGATATAACGTCCATAAGAAAAATGCGTGCCTTCGACCCCTCGCGCTCCATGGCTGGCCTGACGCTGAGCAGTTTGGCCTAAGTATCCATCACGCTTCTGAGTGACTCCAGCCCCTCTCGTTGGACAGAAATGAGAGATATTATCCACAAAACAGCTTTGCTGGTATCCTTGACTCCCACAATATAAATGTCCATTCGTATCAGCCATCGAAATCGTATATTGTCCTATTGTTGTATGGTGACCGCGGTCGAAGTTCTCACCTCGCTGGCTGTGGCGAGAAGAAAACCCAGCACGGCTCTGAGAATTTTCAACATGGTCGACATCTTGCTGGCTGTGGTGATAGGAAAAATCAGCACGGCTCTGATAATTTGCAGGGCGGTCGAAATCGTCATTACGCTGATGATTAGAAGAAAACCCAGTATTGCGGCTCTGACCGAATTGAGAACCCATACTCGTAGAGAAAGTTCGGTGATAATTCTGATTTCCTGTCAAAGAGTAACCAGTGTATCCTTGTATCCTCGTACGTTCAACAGACCTCGACGAATGTACCAGAAACCGATGCGTTTTCGGCCAATTTTTATCTCCACGTTCCACCATCAAGAATAAATCAAGGGGTAGAGAGTACAACTCGTCGCTATCCATTAGTTGGGAAGTGCATGCCTGCCTGAAGACGTCAGGTGATATTGCATCCAAAAATATCCTCGTGAACAGCTGTGCTGGTGTTGATTTCCAGGATCCTCGAACAGTTGCGCTAACCATGAAAAAATCTACAGTTCCAACCTCTGCAAGGAACTTGCACATAGTATCAAACAGTGTCTCCACAAACCGATGCATTTCAGCAGCATCAGTCGCAGCAGTAACCGAACGAGCTACAGCGCTCAGCGATTCTTTCACAGAAATAAGGTCTACTGCACGTTTAGGATACGCACCAATATGGAGGCATTCCAACAAATCTTTGACAGAGATGCGAGCATCAACACCTGTGTATCCTGCTATTTGACATACTCGTTGTAGTAAAAACCTCGGCACTAGATCTCGGATAAGACAATCACGCCAGGCTTCCATCCCATCCAACTAATCGAGGAATACACGGATATATCTTTCGCCTGCACACAGTAACTTTGGGAGCGTTTTCCTTGCACGAGCCATGCCACTTCTCGCAGCAGAGGCAATTAGCTCAAAGTCGTAAACGTTTCTGCTTACACGGCCCCTACGCGCACCAGAGTTAACTCCCGTTTCTGCCATGTTGATATGGAGCTCGAAGGCAAAACTACGTAGGGTTGGCCCCGCCTCTCACCTCTCCCCTACGTGCAAGATTATGTCGACAATTTCCACCCGTCAGTATCTTTCAAGATTTTGTTGACAATTATTGTTGTACTCATACCTCGTACTCCTAGACAAAAAGTTGGGTGGTGCTCCAATCAAGCTGACGCTCCAAGAAGCTGACCCCGTACTCGAGGAGTAGATCGCCCCAAGCTTGCGCCACTGGCTCGATGACAAATATCTCGCACCCAAGTGTAGTAAAATATCCCCGACGGGTGTGATATTGGCTCGTATAGTACCTGTACCCAAGAAGATCTCGTCGATATTTGTAGCGTATCCTGAAGCGTACCTTTCAACCCTGACCTGTTTTGTAGATAAATTTGCAGCAGCAAGCAAAGCTACCTGCACCTGGAGCACGAAGACCTCGTAGATATATATATGGAGACCCGAAGACTCGTAATACTGTAGATATATACCCAAGATGACCGAATTACCCTCACGACCGATACCTGACCGAAAGATACACACCCAACGCTCAAACTCGAAAAATCTCTTGCAACAACCGGTTATCCCTCGAATACTGCAGTATTATGGGAAGCCCCGGATGAGATAGCTCAGCTCAAGGCCAGCATAAAGCTGTACCATTCGAGAGAGTTCGTCACCCTAGCTGACGCGAAATAAGATGTGTTAATTATTACGAAGAAGAACCCAGGCAGAACCCGGGCAGAACCCAGTTAGAGAGTCCCCGCTGGAAGTGACCTGGTGGGGGGATGATTTACAGCAGCAAGTAGTAACATCCGTCATACGCTAAGATCCGTATCCACCTAGCAAACCCGGGGATGTAGCCCGGATGTCCCCGGACGACCACAAACCGCATACCACGCACACCGCGTATTGTCGTTGGTAGGCATTTCGTCAATATTGTCGGTTCCGGCCTCCTTCGCGTGTCTGCTTTCGGTCCAGTGACCTTGATACGTACGCTTTTGTTGGAGTACAGTATCCATTAAGCCAGCTTTCCGGGGTCCCACGTTCTTTAACCCCGCTTCAACTTTCCAGCCTAGGTTCCATCTTCCGCCTTCTGTGCCGCCTTTTCGATTTATTTTTTCTTCGCATACTTGCGACTGACTTTGGTAGCCTCCGGCGTTCTTTTTCGACTCGACCAGAAGCCCCGCGTTAGCCTCCGGCTCCACGATACGGCCCCCACGTTTAGTGTTCGACGTCGTCATTTTGTGTTGTGTCTTATCTGTCTACCAATGGCGCAACGCTAGCTTCTCAGTTCCAACGATACGGGCACCACCTTCATCATTCTCAGAGTGCCTTGCCTTTTCTCTCGTTTTTCGGCTAAGAGTGCTTATTCGGGATACGTACGTTCGTTCCATCTACTACCGCCGGTTTCGCTTGCTTCCTTCCGCGAGGGTCACCGAACTTCAGGGGTATTGTACTTTCGAGAGCTTTGTGTTTTTCTTCAACCTACCACCGTAAGTCCGTGGTATAGTCATTTGCGGGGTTTTTTTTATTGTTTTTGCTTTTCAACTTCCATCGCCGTTTCCACCACTCGTTCATGATAGACGCTGGGCAGTGGTGCTACAGTATTTGTACCCGGGCTTCTGTCTTCACGCCCTGGCTTTTGTTTTCTTGTGTGTCTATTTCGACACGGGTAGCGTGTTTTTGCTGCTTTTGTTGCAGCCTACGAGGCGTGTCGTTTTGAGGCTTCTGTCCTCGACTTGCCCGTCTCCTCTGCGAGTAGTCTTTCCTACGCCTTACACATAGCTTCAGTCCCTGCAGTATACTTTAGGGCTCGTTCTTTTTCTCCTCATGGCGTGGTGTACCAGGCCCGAGGCATTCTCTTTTGACGTCTCTTTTCTTGGCCTGCCTGTTTTCGGACGCATAATCTCGTTTCGTTTCGACTTGCGCTTGTAGTGTGTGTTTACCACCTAGCTTTTTCGCGTCCCACGTTTATAGACAATTGGCCCCACGCGGTGTTGCCGGCCTCTACGTCCTTCGCTATCGACCCCCCGTTTTGTTTTTCACTTCTCGCTTTTGTACCGCCTTCAGCCTTCGGATTTTTAGTCTTGCTATCTTTCGGTCGGAATTTGTTGTTTTCCCATCGGCCTGGCTACTGGCTCCAAGCTACGTAGCCTCTTCAAGTCCACGTTCGGGACCTTGCTTTTCCCTTTTTCCATCGCAGTGTGCATTGTTTTCTCTTTATTTGTATTTTCCTTTCAGCTTCGGTCTTTTGTATTTTGTATTTGTTTTCGGTACCTTCACGCCACCGTTCGCTTACGCGGCTTTCGTCGTCATCGTCGCCCGCTTGCTGATAGCACATCGTAGGTATTTCTTTTCGTATGGTACATTTACCTGACACATGAGGCGTTGAAGCCTCATTACGAGGTGTGGGGAAGATTAATGTCCTCATTTATTTGTTTCGAATAGCCGCACCTTCGACCCCTATTTCAGATTTCTGGGATGACATGATCACCATCCTTTGATCGCCGTGGGATCTGCATCTGCGACTATTCAGGGTGGGCTAATGTGATAGTATCACGTAGCTATGAGGAGATGTACTAAGTATTATTGCGAGTAGGTAGACAACTACGTACGAGTATGAGATCGCGTGACGTGCTAGTAACGGAAACGTCTCCTTAGATCGTACATGCATGAAGATACATGGATAGTAGGATTAGCCTGGTATTTGGCTGAGTCCTACCTTCGTACTACGTTCTCATACCCTATCGAGCTCTATCATGAGAAAAAAAAACAAGAAGAACGTTCCCAAAGGAGAAGCGTGCCCTGGCCAGCTTCGACATCCCTATGTCCCCCCCTCTTAATGGGCATTCCTTCACACTCTCAGCAGTTGATTCCGCTTTTTATTTATTTTTGTAAATATACTCAAAAAGTCCGACCCACGTGGGGTTTGAACTTCGCAAATCAACTCTTATACGCGTTCGAAGGTACCACTATTAATTATTAATAGACCATCGGGGCGACCGACTCAAAACCCGTCCTGCGAGTACAGTAGAGGACACTTAACAAGAAACAAGAAATCTGGTCCAGGCTGGAATTCTCCGTTTGAGAGAGGGTGCTTTCTATCCTACTAATTTCAAGATAACGACTCCCGATTTTTTTTAGTTCCCTCTAATCTCAAGCCTGGCTGTCTTATTGGCCTGTTTCTTCGTAATATTACGAGCTGGTCCAGCCGCAAAACAAATTCCGTTGTATCGGCGTTTTCACGACCATTTTGAAATACTAGGACTCTAAATTATACATCAGTATTCCCAAGTCAGCAGTGCATATGCAGACAATATCCACGACTACTCAAGGTGGGCTAATGTGATAGTATCACGTAGCTATGAGGAGATGTAATACGTATTATTGCGAGTAGGTAGACAACTACGTACGAGTATGAGATCACGTGACGTGCTAGTAAGGAAACGTCTCCGTAGATCGTACATGTATGAAGATACATGGATAGTGGGATCAGCCTGGTATTTGGCTGAGCCCTACCTTCGTACTCCGTTCTCGTATCTTATCGAGCTCTACCATGAGAAAAGCAACAAGAAGAACGTCACCAAAGGAGAAGCGTGCCCTGGCCAGCTTCTACATCCCTATGTTCCCCCCTCTTAATGGGCATTCCTTCACACTCTCAGCAGTTGATTCCGGTTTTTTGTTTTTGCTAATAAACTCAAAAAGTCCGACCCGTGGGGTTTGAACTCCGTAAATCAACTCTTAGAAGCGTTCGAGGGCACCACTATTAATTATTCATAGACCATCGGGGCGACCGACTCAAAATTCGTCCTGCGAGTACAGTACAGGACACTTAACAAGAAACAGGAAATCTGGTCCAGGCTGGATTTCTCATTTTGGGAGAGGGTGCTTTCTACACTACTAATTTCAAGATAACGACTCCCGAATTTCTGATTTTCCTCCAATCTCAAGCCTGGCTTTCTTATTAGTCTGTTTTTTGGTATTATTACGAGCTGGTCCAGCCGCAAAACAATATTCCGTTGCGTCCGCGTTTTCACGACCATTTTGAAATACTAGGACTCTAAATTATACATCAGTATTCCCAAGTCAGCAGTGCATATGCAGACAATATCCACGACTACTCAAGGTGGGCTAATGTGATAGTATCACGTAGCTATGAGGAGATGTAATACGTATTATTGCGAGTAGGTAGACAACTACGTACGAGTATGAGATCACGTGACGTGCTAGTAACGGAAACGTCTCCGTAGATCGTACATGTATGAAGATACATGGATAGTGGGATCAGCCTGGTATTTGGCTGAGCCCTACCTTCGTACTCCGTTCTCGTATCTTATCGAGCTCTACCATGAGAAAAGCAACAAGAAGAACGTCACCAAAGGAGAAGCGTGCCCTGGCCAGCTTCTACATCCCTATGTTCCCCCCTCTTAATGGGCATTCCTTCACACTCTCAGCAGTTGATTCCGCTTTTTATTTATTTTTGTAAATATACTCAAAAAGTCCGACCCACGTGGGGTTTGAACTTCGCAAATCAACTCTTATACGCGTTCGAAGGTACCACTATTAATTATTAATAGACCATCGGGGCGACCGACTCAAAACCCGTCCTGCGAGTACAGTAGAGGACACTTAACAAGAAACAAGAAATCTGGTCCAGGCTGGAATTCTCCGTTTGAGAGAGGGTGCTTTCTATCCTACTAATTTCAAGATAACGACTCCCGATTTTTTTTAGTTCCCTCTAATCTCAAGCCTGGCTGTCTTATTGGCCTGTTTCTTCGTAATATTACGAGCTGGTCCAGCCGCAAAACAAATTCCGTTGTATCGGCGTTTTCACGACCATTTTGAAATACTAGGACTCTAAATTTCACATCAGTATTCCCAAGTCTGCTGCGCATGTGCAGACAATATCCACGACTACTCAAGGTGGGCTAATGTGATAGTATCACGTAGCTATGAGGAGATGTAATACGTATTATTGCGAGTAGGTAGACAACTACGTACGAGTATGAGATCACGTGACGTGCTAGTAAGGAAACGTCTCCGTAGATCGTACATGTATGAAGATACATGGATAGTGGGATCAGCCTGGTATTTGGCTGAGCCCTACCTTCGTACTCCGTTCTCGTATCTTATCGAGCTCTACCATGAGAAAAGCAACAAGAAGAACGTCACCAAAGGAGAAGCGTGCCCTGGCCAGCTTCTACATCCCTATGTTCCCCCCTCTTAATGGGCATTCCTTCACACTCTCAGCAGTTGATTCCGCTTTTTTGTTTTTTTTGCAAATAAACTCAAAAAGTCCGACCCACGTGGGGTTTGAACCCCGTAAATCAACTCTTAGAAGCGTTCGAGGGTACCACTATTAATTATTTATAGACCATCGGGGCGACCGACTCAAAACCCGTCCTGCGAGTACAGTACAAGACACTCAACAAGAAACAGGAAATCTGGTTCAGGCTGGATTTCTCATTTTGAGAGAGGGTGCTTTCTACACTACTAATTTCAAGATAACGACTCTCGAACTTTTTATTTTCTTCTAATCTCAAGCCTGGCTTTCGTAATAGCCTGTTTCTTCGTATTATTACGAGCTGGTCCAGCCGTAAAACAAAATTCCGTTGTATCGGCGTTTTCATGACTTTTTGAAAATACTACGAGCGGATTCCAGAGAGAAACATAAGATGGTTTCTTTGGGAAATAAAAAAACGGAATACATCACTTTTTCGAACACTACAGATATCGACATGACGGCATCGCCAAGGGGAACACATCGGTGAAGAGTTGTTTGGCGTACGAGTTGTAGTTCGCGAGATATGGTCATATTGGTATTCCTCAGGTAGGCGTTATTCCATAGGGGATAGCTTTCCTGCAGTAATCCTACAGTGAAACCAATGTAATAGTATTCAGGACATATATGGGTCAATACGCCGACTAATTCGACGTTAGAAGTTTTGACAGGATCGCATCAACAAGGGAATGACGTCTACAGTACAAGACACCTAATAAGAAACATAAATCTAGGCTCAGCCTGGATTTCCTATTTTTGTCGTTTTATGAGCCTCTTTCTTATTCAGCCTCTTTCTTATTTTTCCTGGCAGAAATTAAAAATCGAATCGATTTCTCACTACTTATAACTCATTGTATTGCTGTCATTGACCGTACGCTCCTCACTGATTGATCGAGCATGCGTACGTTCATCATCCGAATTATTCCGCGTGTACTCTTACTGGGGGGCGCTGACGCCGAGGAACCGAGCTCGGCAACGGAGTTGGAACGTTTCCGCTTTCGTTCCCTCTCCTCTCGTGATGCATTAGTCACAACAAGGCCGTCAGAAACCTGTTCCCCGCCTTCGCCCTCTTCCTCGCTTCCATTACCATTGGGAAAGCTGTCCTCTCCGAGATCACTACAGTATGATAATATCGCTGTCGACATCTACATCGTGCACACCCGATTTCTTCCTCCTTTCCTCGTCACCACCCCCCTGCCACTATTGATCCGCTCCTGTCCCTTCCCCACTCTCACTAACACACACCCACCCAGTGCGTCAGCAAAACCCTGCGGTCGGAGGCAGGCAGCTTGTTGGTGTCCCAACTTTTTTCCACGTTGTCACCCTTCTCCAATCACGCCTCGAGAGCCTTGCCCACACCCAACTTGACCAGCCGCCTTTATCCTGGATCGACCGGCTGCACCTGATCCGTGCACCCTGTTTGAAGCAGGCGAAGCAGAGTTTTGCATCCCCTCCTTAATTAAGCTTTTTCTTGAACTCATCTGTCGTCTGCCCGTCCTAGCTGTCGTCAAAAGGATGCAATGCTCAGTGGGCTTCACGCCAGAATCGCCTGTGACGGCGGCCTTGAAAGTTTTGTCAACCCACCGGTTGCAGTAGTCGCAGGTGCTTGGGCTCCGCCCACGTTCGGCAGTGTTGGACTCGTTGAAGGCTGCGGCCCTGACATGGGTACAGTTGTCGAGCCACTCGCGTCCGATCGCAATGGTCGAATTAAACGAACAAGCTCCCCAAGCTCGCTGTTGTACTCCTCTGCGTTGAGGGAGTCGTCAGATCGTAGCCCCCACAGCTTGTCAAGGTTGGAATTTTGTTCTGGAGAAACACCGTTTTCACGCGCGGCGCTCTTTAGCTCATCGAACTGCTGTGTATTCAAGGCGTCCTTCGTCTTAATTCCCCCAATCAATGCGGAGAGCGATTTATTTGAGTCTGGCCGTCAAAGCCATTGTCAAACGGAGGGCCGCAATATCTGTGTTCTGGGTCTGCCACATTTTACTACGTACAGTCTACTCTTACCGTCTCTCATCTCTGTCATCCAAGCGGGGATGTTGAAGAATATATGATGTCATATATATGCTGTACAGTCACGGTATCCCCGTGTCCTGTTCCTTACGTTGGGTGCACTCTTCGGCTTGCCGTCTTTTTTCAGCATCCCTACGATCGTGTCATTCTTGGTTAGTGACCTGCTTTCTGTAAGCGGCAGATCTGTTTTTAACCGAATTTGGCCTTGCCAGTAATAGAGGTGTAGGAGTGGGTTGTGAAGCACGATCCTTTTCTCAGCATTGTCTGGGTGGATTTTGTACCCTTCTTATTTCTATTCATCTGCATATACTGCCCTTCAGGGTGGGCTTGTGTTATGATATCCCCGTTTCCCCTCTATTGTTGTGGAGGCGTTACTGTTTATATATTCCTCCGAGAAGAGCAATACTTGCCCTCCTGCTCAGAACTTCTGGAGAGGCAAGGAACCGCGAATAGTATTAGCCAAACACGTGTAAGTTCGGGTGATCAAAAGTGACCAGAGTGAACCTGCACAGTAGTCGGACTTGCCCCATACTGCCTAAACCAATGCATGATGCCCGCCGCCGGAAGGCCGTGGCGTATCTTCACAGTACCAAGTACACTTTTTTCGAGTTTTTGCATCGAGAAAAAGCGTTTTTGTGGGGCGAAACAAATTGCAAAATATAAAACAAGTAACCGCTGATGCTTGCTGCTTGCTGTACGTTGCTGTGAGTTCGACCGATTAAGTGATAAAGTCAAATTTATAGTGTCACAATTATTGATGGGTAGGTGCTATGATTGCTTCATCTTACGATTTTTTCAGGCACCAGCATGTTGTTTTTTTTGGGAACGATCTTATTTTTTCCCTTAGAAAGGTGTACCTACATGCATCCCTGCCTCTGCTATAGTAAGCGTTGTCTACTAACAAGCTGGGGGGGGTGTCTATGCCCGTCTATGTATAAATATGTCCTGGCAGGATGGTTGTATGTCCAGGCAGGATGGTGAGAACGGAGTAAAACTATGATTTAGTTTTATGATCTCGTTTAAAATATTACACACCATTATTTACTCATACATGTACCTATGTATGTATAGTCAAAATAGAGCACGATTATGAGTATAGAGTATTATACGTATATATATGTTGTTATTGAGGATACTTGTTTATTGTACCTTGTATAGTGTGAGAGATCGATTGATTGATTTGGTTGGGAAGTAAATTGAGTCAATGTGAATTAATCGATTGGTTTAGAGGATTAACAATTACTGCTGTACAAGTTCTTTGGTCGCGTTTTTGTTTGTCCGACTTCGTTTAAGTACTTGTGCCGTGATAAATCACTAGAGGCATGTGCCTACGTTCGTCTTACAAGTTGAAGATGAGTTCGGGTTTGTTGGTTGATCTACACTTGTTGAATACTATGAGACGATCACAAGACAAGGGCTTTTTGCAGGCAGTTTGGCTTTTGCAAGGCAGTTTGGGTTTAGCCTTTGTGATGGTGATTTTCGTCGCAAGTTCTACAGGCTCTGGAAGGTCGTTCTCACAGGTGTTTCAGGGGTGGTTGATACTGCAAACTGGTTCTAGTTTTCAATTATGTATGGGGAATGTAAACCTTTCTATAGCTGTTCTTTGTCATGCTGAGAACTTACCGGAATTGCAAACATGGTTTAGAGACATTATAATAGGGAGTCGGGAACTGGGGAAGCTCGATAACAGTACGGTGGAATTCTGAGGATTATAGAGGATGCATTAATACTAAGCAATGGAAACAAAAAATTATTTCAGATGTCAGTGGAGCTATATACGTCATGGGAATTGCTACATAGAGCGGAGCTACATACGTTTGGGGGCTACTATACAAATACTTTCAAGGATCATAGGAATTTACTACTAATAATTATGCATGAATACATGTAGACCCTGAAACCTTTATCGATTGTTCCTCTATTAATGGATGTTGATACCTCGATAGATGTTTACAAAATATATAGATTCTGTTGTTCCAGATTCGTTGAGATAATGTGTAAAGGGTGTACAACAATGACGGATATACTAATGCCTACAATGAGATTTATGCGTCTTAGATACCTAGGGGATTCCATACATTACTCTGTTAGTGAAGACTCGAGCTTTCGAACGGTTGCATATATATATATATCATGATAAGTGGACAACTTTCAATAAATCAAGAAGGTAGATATACATGTACTCGAAAATCAAGAAGGTAGATATACATGTACTCGAAACCTTTTCCCACCCACTTTGTCCCGAGCCACTGTTTATGCCCGTTTGATGGAGCCAACCCGGTGTTACTAGACTCCATCGACCCCCTGGACTCCACTCGTCTCCCTGAACTACATCGTTGGACACCATCTTCGCCTTGTACGACGCAGCTTCGTCGAGTACATCGGGTACAACACAGCGTCGTCGAGTCCGTCGTGTACTGCACAGCTTCGTCGAGTTCATCTTGCTCTACACGACAGCAAAGCGAGGGGTTTCGTCAAGAGGAAACGGGCGGCGTCCAAGGGGAGGGGGGGAGGAGTGATGGAAGGGAAGAACATAACAGGGTCACCAAACGGCCATGACAGGAAGAGGGAGACCTTTTTGGGGACCTTTTGGTGGACCTTATCCGAGGGGAGGCCCGCCACAGGGGGGCCCCCACAGAGCAACCAGGCTGGAGGCCCACCACAGGGCGGCCAGGTTGGATGGGGTCCGCAGGGTGGTGCAGGACAAGGGGCAACAGGACCGGCAAATGCTGCAGGAGCGGGAGGCGGGTATAATCAGATGGCCCCTCCCCCTTCTACCGTCGCCCTTTGGAGTCGGAGGACGACGGGGTCGACAGGTAGCTCCAAGAGGAGCACAACCGAATCCTAGATCGCGGTGGGGACCTCCGATGGTGCCAAGGCCGCCACGGCAACAGCAGCCAGGTTTCGCTGGGCAACAGCAGCCAGGGTTCGCTTGTCAACAGCAGCCAGGGTTCGCTGGTCAACAGCAGTCAGGGTTCACTGGTCAACAACAACCAAGATTTATCGGACCAGTGGGAACTCAGGAGTGGCAGGCACTGTAGGGTGGTCAACCCATGATGCGGGGGTGGGGACCCCAGGGAGGACAACCACCCTTCCCACTAGGAACTGATGGATCGCGGATGGGACAGCTTAATCCGTTATACGACATAACCGGAAGGTTTTCGAAATGAGCCTAACGCATGGTCGACCACCTAGTCAAGGAAATGGGGGTAGAAGGACGGAAGAGCGCTTACGAATCGGTGCTGCACCGGGAGCGGTAAGGGGGCTCTCGAACACCCCAGCCGGCGACTTCCGATTGCGGTGCTGGTGGATTCTGGAGCGGAGGAAACTACGTGTCACGGCAGTTCATCGAGTCCATTGAGGAACGTGATGGTTGGGGCAAATCGCTGGTGAGTCCAACGGGAAAGGGCCTACTCAGCACGGCAAACCCAAAGAACAGCGCCGTACCCCCGATGGAAGTGGTAGACTCGTGCTTGCTACCGCTGGTCTTTGCACCGGTCGACCAGATATTCCGTGTGAATTTCAGGGTGGTGAAATGACTCCTGTGCGCGATGGTGCTTGGAGCCGCGTTCATGACGGATCATCCAAGTATCATCAGTTTCGATGGTGAGGAGGGTTGCCGGCCGACATCATCCCCATCGTGGGTACCATTCGCCCCGAAGGAGGTCGGAGAAGCCGCAATAAGAGCGATGTATGCCGAGTGGGATCACTTTTGCGGGGTGAAGCCATCGAAATCAACTTCCGAGTGGGCTGCCAATCGTTCGAAGTTTCGCAAGAAAGACGGCACAGTGCGGGTTGTGCAGGATTTCTTCACCCGCAGACCCATCGGAGACAGACACTCAACAGGCCGAGCTTGTTATTGCACCGGAGCTTCCAGTAGTGGTCATGCTCGACTGTGGGGGGGGGGGGCAGCATCCTTGCATCGGAGGGATTGCTGACAGTCAGAAAAGATGTAGACCAGGGCTGGAGAGCACTAGAATGCATCAGAGCAAACGAAGTGGACAAAGGTGCGAGGCTACTTAGGGTGACAACAGGGTCGCAGGAATGCCTAAACATGTTGAGAGAGGTAAACCCAGACGTGGGGAACGGTGACACCTGCAGGAGGTTTGAAGGGGTACGAGAGAAAGAGGGAATATCCGGAGCGAGTAGCTTAGCCCAAGCTGCCATCGCCTCAGACGCACGAGTTTTTATACTCGAATGTTTGGGCAACCTTCTGCGAACGACGGAATGGAACGACACGATTCTACCTACTTTGGAACGAGAGTCATACATCGTGGACAAGGCGGCGATATTGGCGAGCCAAGTAGGGATTCCGTGGACGAGGAAACGGACGTTCGTGGTAGGAACCAAGGGAGGCCTTGCCACGAAGGGGAAGTTAACCGTTTGGAAGCGGAGGTTGGAGAAGGTAAGGCAACCAGTTCAGGAATTAGGGGAATTTCTGGGATGAGGAGGCGCATACTCCCTGAAGAGAGGTATCGGAGAGCGAGCGATTTATTCGTTTAACGAACCCATCATCTCTTTGAAACGTGTTCACATGGAGGAAAAGCCAACCGAAGGGTATGTCGCACACCCAGCGGATACGGCACGCCTAGAAGAAGCTGAGGAGTTGCACTTCAACAACTACGCCAATATCACCACAGGACAGGACCACTATGTGATCCCCCAGACGGTCAGCCAAAGCGCAGCGTCGAACATCATCGCAGATTTCACATCTCCTCCAATGATACGAGCAGTGTTAGTTGAACTACTAGTAGCTGTTCAAGGCTTACTAAGAAAACCGTTGCCAGAGGTCGTGGCACTGGAAGGATTGGCCTGCACGGTGTTTGAGGATTACCTCGCAGCAGCAGAAACCTTGGGGGTGACGAGAGCGGTCACGAGATCGCAGGCGAAGGCCACTTCCCAGGAACCGAAGGTTGTCTGGGAGGCAGAACCACCGTTACCTGAGGAGGAGGAGATGGAGAATGCACCGACGCAGACAATCACTACTACTGAGCTACCAGTGGAAGTTGATCGCCCACGCAAACGCAGGGGGCAGAGAGAGCCCATCCCAAAACCGAAACGGCAACGAGATGCGCGTTGAAACAACACCCCGTGGGGACCGTGATCTGGAGGGAATTCGCGGACGCTGAAGGAAACAAGAAGCTTCACCTTTCAAACATCTTCGACTACAAGTCACCGTACTGGCGGGTTCGGTACGCAGACGGAGATTGGGAGGAACTCAACGAACGTGAGATCCTGAAAGCTAGGAGAACCGGAAATTCGCAATCCGGTTCCCTGTAAACGCGAGGAAGTGAAATGGAGTTCGATGGAGAACGGGAGAAGACGTTAGCCGAAGATCGACTAGCGAACAGGATCAAGACCTCGGCCTACCCGGGTTAACGGGAAAAGCCGGGAAGTGGTGGATAAGAGGCTTTCAGCTGGTGCGCTTGATGAGAAATTCTAGCAAGTCCAGCAGTACCGATCTGGGACCCAACGCGGAAAAACGCAAGGCCCAGGGTCCCTACCCCCGGAGTGACGCCTTTCCATGAAAACGGTAGACGCCACTCATTCGAGCCTCACGGCAATCGAAACACGATTAAGTGTGGGAAAAGGCCCTCACTCTTACTCCAGTGTGTCCGCAGCCCAGTTAGCACGGTATTCTTAGGAAACCGTGCTAGGGGGGTGTTGCGGCAGATTAGCCCGTACGTAACGTAAAATACGTACGTAACGAAAGGCTTCCTAAATACTGCAACTTCAGTCAGTCGAGAGAGCACCCCTCTTGGGCAGCCAAAAACCAACCCCAAAAACACACAATACCATGAGGGAAAAGGAAGAGAACTTGAGCATGAGTGACTGCGAAGCGAGACATAGTACAGCAATCATTACAGTAAGGCATCGTTGAAGGTTTCATACGGAGATCTGTTGTATAGCACTAGCGCTTGGAGGAGAATTGCTTGAGGCTAGACTGGTACTTTGCAGGAAGCTATTATCGAGACAGGACACAGGAGGAGGAACAACCTGCATACATCACGGACGGAAACGAACTACGAAGCGGTGAGAAACTAGGGAAAGGTGGATTGGTAACCAGGGTGCGTACGTCTTTGAGAGCTCTTATCCTTCGTTACACCAGTACAGGACACTCAACAAGAAACAGGAAATATGGTCACGGCTGGATTTCTCATTTTGAGAGAGGGTGCTTTCTACACTACTAATTTCAAGATAACGACTCCCGAATTTCTGATTTTCCTCTAATCTCAAGCCTGGCTTTCTTATTAGCCTTTTTTTTCGTACCACTACGAGCTGGTCCAGCCGTAAAACAAAATTCCGTTGTATCCGCGTTTTCACGACCATTTGAAAATACTAGGACTCTAAATTTCATATCAGTATTCCCAAGTCAGCAGCCCTTATGCAGACCATATCCACGACTATTCAGGGTGGGCTAATGTGATGTTATCACGTAGCTATGAGGAGATTTAATACGTACTATTGCGAGTAGGTAGACAAATAGGTACGAGTGTGAGATCACGTGACCTGCTAGTAACGGAAACGTCTCCGTAGATCGTACATGTATGAAGATACATGGATAGTGGGATCAGCCTGGTATTTGGCTGAGCCGGCTGAGCCCTACCTTCGTACTCCGTTCTCGTACCCTATCGAGCTCTAACATGATAAACGCACCAAGAAGAACGTTACCAAAGGAGAAGCGTGCCCTGTCCAGCTTCTACATCTCTGTGTCCCCCCCTCTTAATGGGCATTCTTTCACACTCTCAGCACTTAATTCCGCTTTTCATTCTTGTTTGCAAAAAAACTCAAACGTCCGACCCGAGTGGGGTTTGAACTCCGTAAATCAACTCTTAGAAGCGTTCGTGGGTACCACTATTAATTATTCATAGACCATCGCGGCGACCGACTCAAAACCCGTCCTGCGAGTACAGTACAGGACACTTGACAAGAAACAAGAAATATGGTCCAGGCTGGATTTCTCATTTCGTTAAAGGGTGCTTTCTACACTCCCAATTTCTAGATAACGACTGCTGAACTTCTTTTTTTCTTTTAATCTCAAGCCTGGCTTTCTTATTAGCCTGTTTCTTCGTATTATTACGAGCTGGTCCAGCCGTAAAACAAAATTCCGTTCTATCGGCGTTTTCATGACCATTTGGGAATGCTAGGACTCTAAAGTATATATCAGTATTCCCAAGCCTGCAGCGCATATGCAGACGTCATCTACGACGGCTAATGTGATGGTATCACGCAGTATGAGGAGATGTAATACGTAGTATTGCGAGCAAGTAGACAAATACGTACGAGTATGAGATCACGTGACGTGCTAGTAACGGAAACGTCTCCGTAGATCGTACATGTATGAAGATACATGGATAGTGGGATCAGCCTGGTATTTGGCTGGGCCCTACCTTCGTACTCCGTTATCGTACCCTATCGAGCTCTACCATGAGAAAAGCAACAAGAAGAACGTTACCAAAGGAGAAGCGTGCCTTGGCCAGCTTCTACATCCCTGTATCCCCCCCTCTTAATGGGCATTCCTTCACACTCTCAGCAGTTAATATAGTTTTTCATTTATGTGTGCAAATAAACTCAAAAGTCCGACCCACGTGGCGTTTGAACTCCGTAAATCAACTCTTAGAAGCGTTCGAGGGTACAAATATTAAATATTAGTAGACCATCGGGGCGACTGACTCAAAACCCGTCCTGCGAGTGCAGTACAGGACACTTGACAAGAAACAGGAAATCTGGCCCAAGCTGGATTTCTCATGTTGAGAGAGGGTGCTTCTACACTAATAATTCCAAGATAACGATTCCCGAACTTCTTTTTTTCCTCTAATCTCAAGCCTGGCTTTCTTTTTAGCCTGTTTCTTCGTATTATTACGAGCTGGTCCAGCCGTAAAACAAAATCCCGTTGTATCGGCGTTTTCATGACCATTTGGAAATACTAGGACTCTAATTTTATATCAGTATTCCCAAGCCTCCAGCGCATATGCAGACGTCATCTACGACGGCTAATGTGATGGTATCACGTAGCTATGTATGAGGAGATGTAATACGTATTATTTCGAGTAGGTAGACAAATACGTACGAGTGTGAGATCACGTGACCTGCTAGTAACGGAAACGTCTCCGTAGATAATACATTTATGAAGATACATGGGTAGTGGGATCAGCCTGGTATTTGGCTAAGCCAGCTGAGACCTACCTTCGTACTCCGTTCTCGTACTCGATGTTGGTAATCAACTTGAAAAGGGGGTTGACTTGACTGTTGACTACTGGGGATTTTAGTCGATTGATTAATCATGATTAGTTGACTTTTAGGCAAGTTCGTGATTAAGTTAACTTTATCAAAAAGTTGCCTATTTGTTGCTTATTGTTGATTTTTTGTAGAGAAATATAAGGCGTTTTCATGCCGGGAGTGGTTTAAAGCGCCGTTTAGAGCCCACGATGACGATGGTCGCTACCCACCCTAACCTAAGCCTCCAGTAACCAAGCACGCAGCACACCCTCGACCCTGTAGAGGAAGTGATTCCGTCGGTAGCGTGCTCGAAGTCGTCGGAAACCACGACCAAGTTGACATTACTCGGCCACGTTGCCCCCCCCAACCCTTGGTTGAAAAGGCCCCCAAACGTGAGTTGTTCCAGGCGAGCGGGCCATTGAACTCCGTCGATCTCCTGGTCGAAGTAGTCACCGAACTCCAGACATACGACTGAGTCCGGCCAGGCCACCGCCTGCACCCTGTCGTTGAGTCTGTCGCTGAACATCATCTACTCGACGTCGGCAAGAGCAGGCATGTAACGAGTCAAGACCGCAGTTGACAACAGGTCCCACTTGACGCTCAGCACTCGGATCTGTGGCACGCGCGTTCCATGGGCCAACCCGTTGTTGTTGGGAAGTGCTTCGCCAGCTACCCCGTTGTTGTCGGGACGTGCTTCGCCAGCTACCGCAATCGGCAGTAGTGAGGGGGGGTGTTGTCCAAAACGAACACGTTTGCGCGAGGCAAGCTTCGCACAGCCGCACACAATTGCAAAGACGTTTCCTGGAGCTGCTTAGTCGATGTGTACCACCTCTCTCCATCCATGTCGCTCATGACGACGAGCAGGGCGGCCTCCGCTGTTCCTACCATGCTGCCGGAGTGGCTATGACCGAGGTATACAGCTATACAGCAATGATAAGTATGAAGTAAAATAGTACCAAAAAATCAAATCATCACGAAACAATCGCCGAAATAGAGTTGATTTTTAAGGCATGACTTTAAAAACAAAATCATATAATCACGGCAAAAGCTGCCTTCATTATGCCTATAATACGTCATGCCTGAAAATCAAGTAACTTGACTTTTTGAAAGTTAATTACCAACACTACCTATCGAGATCTACCATGAGAAAAGCAACAAGAAGAACGTTACCAAAGGACAAGCGTCCCCTGGCCAGCTTCTACATCCCTGTGTCCCCCCCTCCTAATGGGCATTCCTTCACACTCTCAGCTGTTGATTCCGCTTTGAATATATTTTTGCAAAACACCTAAAATGTCCGACCCACGTGGGGTTTGAACTCCGTAAATCAATCCATAGAAGCAATCAAGGGTACCACTATCATTATTGATAGATCATCGGGGCAACCGACTCAAAACCCGTCCTGCAAGTACAGTACAGGAAACTTAACAAGAGACAGGAAATCTGGTCCAGGCTGGATTTCTCATTTTGAGAGAGGGTGCTTTCTACACTACTTATTTCAACATAACGACTCCCCAATTTATTATTTTCCTCTAATCTCAAGCCTTTCTGTCTTATTAGCCTGTTTCTTCGTGTTACTACGAGCTGGTCCAGCCGTAAAACAAAATTCCGTCGTATCAGCGTTTTCACGACCATTTGGAAATACTAGGACTCTAACTTTCTAATCAGTGTTCTCAAGTCTGCAGCGCATATGCAGACCATATCCACGACTATTCAGGGTGGGCTAATGTGATGGTATCACGTAGCTATGAGGAGATGTAATACGTCTTATTGCGAGCAGGTAGACAAATACGTACGAGTGTGAGATCACGTGACGTGCAAGTAACGGAAACGTCTCCGTAGATCGTACATTTATGAAGGTACATGGATAGTGGGATCAGCCTGGTATTTGGCTGAGCCCTACCTTCGTACTCCGTTCTCGTACCCTATCGAGCTCTACCATGAGAAAAGCAACAAGAAGAACGTTACCAAAGGAAAAGCGTGCCCTGGCCAGCTTCTACATCCCTGTGTCCCCCCCTCTAAATGGGCATTCCTTCACACTCTCAGCAGTTGATTCCGCTTTTAATTTATTTTAGCAAATAAACTCAAAAGTCCGACCCACGTGGGGTTTGAACTCCGTAAACCAACTCATAGAAGCAATCGAGGGTACCACTATTAATTTTTGATAGACCATCGGGGCAACCGACTCAAAACCCGTCCTGCGAGTACAGTGCAGTACAGAAAACTTACCAAGAAACAGAAAATCTAGTCCAGGCTGGATTTCTCATTTTGAAAGAGGGTGCTTTCTACACTACTTATTTCAAGATAACGACTCCCGAATTTCTTATTTTCTTCTAATCTCAAGCCTTTCTTTCTTATTAGCCTGTTTCTTCGTAATACTACGAGCTGGTCCAGCCGTAAAACGAAATCCCGTTGTATCATCGTTTTCACGACCATTTGGACTCTGAATTTTACATCAGTATTGCCAAGCGTGCAGCGCATATGCAGACGTCAGAAGTTTCCAAATTGGAGTTGTTTTCGTCCGAAAAGTCCATGTCGAGTAAATCCCAACATTTAATGGGCCCCTTCGGTATTTTGAAAAAAAATCGTTTTATGCGGCGGAATAGAAATAGGGATTTGAGTATTGGGGAAACCTCTCTTTAATCACGCCGCATCCACAAACAGCGTCGTTTCCAGTGGTGTCGTCCTGTACAACAACTCAAGAACGACGGAAGCATGGAAGCTCACACAGGTATGGCAGGAACCACAGCCTCATGACCTCGGCATTGCTTCGCGTGGGCACTCTTTGGGCTTGTTTTCATGTTGTTATCTCAAACATTGTCGGAGGAACATAGCTGATGGTCTAGCCCCCTGCCCGTTTTGGCCTGGGTTCAGCCAGGATAACGACGCCAGTGCCCTGGACTCACTTCGGTCTTTTGCCCATTAATCGTAGAAGTTGTCCGTGTTGACCTCCCAGAGGTGTAGGTGGCGGCAGTTCTGCGAGGGAGGCACCCCACTACGTATGTGTTTGCGTCGTGACAAGCCGACGTTGCAAGGTTTTGTGCAGGTTTGCTTGTACACGAGGGGTAGGGTACCCATACTCGGCAGTATGCGTTGAGCACGTCACCAACGGGCCCACTAGAGTTGCAGATGCGTTTGGCTCCTACTGCGTAGCTATGCCGTCGAATTCTGGGTAAAACCAGTCAAAGCTGCTCGAGTACCGAGCTTTTCCCAGTTATCGACCAGGGTTGCCGAGATATGAGGAGTTCCAAATGTGAAACGGGCGTTTTTAAGCGGAAAATATGTGATAAATCAAAATTTTCGGAACAACAAAAATATAGCAGATGGTCTTACCTTTCTGCGCAATGTCTTCTGGCGAAACTCTGGGGAACACCCGTGGAGATATTTGATTTTCCGTGGGACGTGCTTGGGCTACTGCCGCACAGCAGGAAATCTCCTTAATATACCGAAAATAGTATCACAGCCTCAAGTTTCTGCGGTTGGGTGAATCTTCCTTTAGTGCTGTTTATTTTTACGACATTATCACACGTAAGGAAAAACCGGTTCATTCGTAGTACGTATGGGAAACTATTTCAATATAAATTGAACAAAACGTGAGATATCATCATGTTATCTCGAACTCATAACATCATCCATTTACAAACACTACAACTCAATTCGGGAACGCCATGGTTCAAAGGAACCCTCAGGTTTGATTTAGGTGCCACCTCGAGCCATATCGAATACAACCTGGGCATCACAACAACAGCTAAAAACAAAAGCAGCAGCTCATTCCCCGAAAAAGCACTTTCTACTTCGTTAATAATACCTTGTACTTCATAGAATACTGCACATCAACAAAAAAAACAAAACTTAAACGTTTATATAAAACAACAAATACTACGCTCTCCACCCTACTCTCCACCCACAATGTCATAAGAACGCGAGGAAACACGACCATATCCACCCCCCCCCCCGTTCCCCGTCCCCACGTCCCCCCGCCCCCACCCTAGTCTAAAAACTCTAACATATTATTCGATGTACTGTAGATGTATACGATTACTTTGCCAAATATCATACTTGTCTACTCTATTCGAGTTATATTGGATCAGTACGCAGAATGATCATGGGATACCCATATTACATTGTCCTGCTGACCCGGGTAACATCCAGGGGAGTCACGAAACTATATCATTAACGCGGTATAAACACATAACACGCGCAAACGGCTTATTCTAAAATCGAGTAAACTACACCTGACGCGAACCCTACTGTGGTGCATCAACGAATCTCAACAGCGAAACGCTTAGAACGCAGCTTCGCAAAGTTTGTGTATTCGCTCTGTATGTCAAGTCGTAGAAAACGAACAGCTAGACATTCCAATTTATATATAATTGAACTCTAATACTCCGGCGAACGCCGATGATTGCCCAAAGGTCACCGTTCAGGTTCAGATAGGTGCCACCTCGAGCCATATCGAATACAACCTGGGCATCACAACAACAGCTAAAAACAAAAGCAGCAGCTCATTCCCCGAAAAAGCACTTTCTACTTCGTTAATAATACCTTGTACTTCATAGAATACTGCACATCAACGACAAACAACAAAACTTAAACATTTATATAAAACAACAAATACTACGCTCTCCACCCTACTCTCCACCCACAATGTCATAAGAACGCGAGGAAACACGACCATATCCACCCCCCCCTGTCCCCCGGTTCCCGTCCCCACGTCCCCCCCCGCCCCAACCCTCGTCCAAAACTCTAACACATTATTCGATGTACTCTAGATGTATACGAGTACTTTGCCAAATATCACACATGTCTACTCTATTCAAGTTATATTGGATCAGTACGCAGAAGGATCACGGGATACCCTTATGACATTGTCCTGCTGATCCGGGTAACATCCAGGGGAGTCACGAAACTATATCATTAACGCGGTATAAACACATAACACGCGCAAACGGCTTATTCTAGAAATCAAGTAGTAACTACCACGGAACCTACTGTAGTGCATCACGAATCCCACACGAACGCTACAAATAACACGTAGAACAAACATTTGACGCAGCTCGCAAAGTTGTATTCCTACTATTATATTCAATCGGTAGAACTCACAGCTTACGGATTTATAACACGTGTATTAAATTCTCGGGAACGCCATGATTCCAAGGAACCTTCAGGTTTGATTTAGGTGCCACCTCGAGCCATATCGAATACAACCTGGGCATCACAACAGCAGCTAAATAACAAACAGCAGCTAATTCCACGAAGAAGCACTTTCTACTTCGTAAATAATACCTTGTACTTCATAGAATACTGCACATCAACGACAAACAACAAAACTTAAACGTTTATATAAAACAACAAATACTACGCTCTCCACCCTACTCTCCACCCACAATGTCATAAGAACGTGAGGAAACACGACCATATCCACCCCCCCCCCCGTTCCCCGTCCCCACGTCCCCCCGCCCCCACCCTAGTCTAAAAACTCTAACATATTATTCGATGTACTGTAGATGTATATGTAATGTGGTGCTCTACAGCTATAGATGGGACACCGCAAAGATTGTTCGCGCGTTCTCTTTGGTAGACCAGACAGGCCTAGAGGAACGTTCTGAACCATCAGAAGATTCCATAATGTCGGACCTCCCGATAGGAACTAGAGAAGTTCTCATAAAGCAGATAGGAATGTTCTTATAGGAGGACATTCCCATAATAAG
Source organism: Saccharina japonica (assembly GCA_008828725.1). Classification (NCBI taxonomy): domain Eukaryota; class Phaeophyceae; order Laminariales; family Laminariaceae; genus Saccharina; species Saccharina japonica. The sequence goes on from MEHQ01002224.1 coordinate 186,298, forward strand.
CGGATAGACCGTAGATTTAAGAAGTAGACCTAACCGAGTAACGGACTTCTTATATTAGCGGAGATTTATAACAGCCCGACTACCGGGCCATTGGAGAAGAGAGCCCGAGAGCCTGGAAGAGGCTCTCGCACCTCTCGCCTCCTCTCCCACTGCTCTTTCAGCCCCCTCGTCTTCTCATTCTCCCCTTGGTCATCCAGTCTTTTGCCTCTCACCTAGTCTAGAGGTTAATAATAGCAAGAGGTCTTTCCATATCGAAGAAGAAGCTTGCTTTCAAGCTCAAGCAACGAACCAGCGCATCTCCATTCCCTTCTATCATCGTCTCTACTCGGTCATCACTTCACACCTGGCGGCGAACGGCAGGACCGCTGAGCTTGGATCACCTCCACTTCTCTTCCCTATGTGAGATTTTTTTTTTCTCTTCCTCTGGTTTTTATTTCTCATGGTTGAATAGAAGAAGTCATTTTATTTGTACCTTTATTTTCTTTGCAGCTTAGTAGAGCAGGGTAGCACGTAGCCAACAAGCACAACACGAGTGAGCGAGGCAACATGCATTGCTTTCCTTAGTGCTGTAGGCAGTGGCTTCTCCGCGCGTAGAGGGTACAGTCTCACTACGAGCAGCGCTGTAGCCCAAGTACCTGGTACGAAGTAGAGCATTTCGTAGCCCATTAGTTACTTTCGTTTTCTCTCTTACAGCTCTCGATGTCATGGTATAAAACCGTACACTGTCTGTGAGGAGTTACCATATGATGAGACGTGTGGACGTGTGGATCCACGCGTGTACCTCAACAGTAGCAGTAGTAGTCGTAGTACCAGGTGTCACTTGCTCCTCTCGTTGGGCTATCCATGAAGCACACACGGCCGCCGTCCAGACTCAGTAATGAGCGCGCTCTCTTGATGCATGCGATCGACTAGTACGCTTGCAAATTGTATGCCCTCTACTACGTCCCCCTCGCGCGTCCTTAATTTTTGAAGCATACCCACACCAGGTTGTTCTCTGGACTTTTGTTTTTTCCTAAATATAACAAGTGCCGACGCGTACCGATTTTTGTGCGATAATAACACGTTGCTTCTTAGCGTAGCGTTCAAGGCTTCAGGCTTG